>PITA01028078.1:0-19934 GCA_004023965.1 Spilogale gracilis
GGCCTTCGAAAGAAGCTCAGGTCTCAGCCCCTGGGCCTTGGAAGGAAGCTCAGGTCTCTCAGCCCCTGGGCCTTCGAAGGAAGCTCAGGTCTCTCAGCCCCTGATTCCAAGGCGTGGAGGTAGTTTTTTAGGAAGAAAGATCTGGGCATATATTACATAAACCTTTGGAGACTAAGAAGTCATTCTTGATTCTACCGGCACCAAAATTATAAGGGCTCTTTATATTTTAACCCTGAATTACAGGATTTGGGGGGGGGGAGTGGACGAGTAGAATTTACTGAGGGCAAGAGAGAGAATTTACTATTTCTCCATTGCATCTAAATAGAGATAAGTATCTAAATGGGACCGTAGCTCAAGGGTCCGGCGTCATCACGGCTAGGGAGTCCCTGCTGAGTAGGGACCCGCACCTGGTTTTGTCTGTGGGGGTGAAGTTATGAGCTTGACATTTAAGAAGCCAACATTTTAGCTCATTTCAGAACTGGTGGAACACATCTGACGCTGCACGGCCTTCTGGTGGTCCATTCAGACCAGAGTCTGACTTCGAAGTAGCACTGACCTTTTAAACGTCTCTGGAAAATGCGACGTATGAGGTATGAGGCCTGGGGAAAGCAGAGAGCCAACTCTTTTCCCTCTTTAATTGAGACCATTTCAAAAATGTTATGCAAGGGCTAGAATGTTAATTTCAATTATTTGCATCAAAATTGGTAAGAAAAACATGAGAACCAGGGGGGAGTGGTAGGAACAGTCTAACCAAGAAAAGAAATCCGGAACACCCGGTATGTGCTTGAGAACCGCCCTTCTGGGGGCGGGCGGCCGGTGGACACGGAAGTCGCTGGGCTTCCCTGGAGCGCCCGGCAGCGCTCACCCAAAGGCTTGGCTGAGCTGCTTTGACCTTGTGATTCTCCAGGGAGCCAGGAAGAGGCAGAAACAGTTATGGAACTCCAGACGTAATGCTGGAAAAGGCCCGTCCTGTGAGAGCAGGGACGCCAAGCTCGACGGGGCAGGGCCATCGCGCTCTGGCATTAGCGGCTCTTCGGAGATGGGAGACTACCCAATGTTGGCAGGTTCCAGGAGGAAAACAAGACTGTAAATTGTATAAACAGGACACTAAAACAAGTGTAAAAGCCATATGCACACATAGGAATTTATCTACATACAAATACATATTTATATATGGTTTTGTAAACTTATCAGTATTCTATTTATATATGAGATAAAAATATATACACACCTAACATATGCACATTTTCCGAGGCTGAGAAGGAAAATAGGACTGTGGTCGAGGCAGGGGCAAGGGTACCTTCCTGAGGGGTTTAACGGTCAATTCAGGAAGATTTGTTATTTCACATGGTCCATGTTTTCTGGAGATATGTTTTGCTTGCATGATCACGAACATAATAGAGATGTTTAGCCAAAAAGCAGCCTGACCGTCCCCCCCATTTGCACCTGCTGGACAGTGTTATTACAAAATGGCGTGTTTAATAGAGCGAAGCCCGGCCTCCCCTCTCCCTGACAGCACCTCGACGGGCACCGGCTAGAGCCCCTGGAGGGCTCCCGCCTGGACGGCCGCCTTTCCCAGGACGCACTCGAGCCGACACGGTTCAGAGCACGCCTCTCCCAGTACAGGAGCACCTGGAAATTGGCTGGATCAATCACAGAGCCGCAGTCCCTTGTACCCTCGTGGAGAGGGGAAACAGAGCAGCGTCTGGGGGTCCCCTTGGGAGGGAGGAGGACAAGCACACATATTTAGCTGACCTGCCAGAGCGGACCTATTTTTAACATTCGTCAGGGGTCACGTGTCCGCCCGTGTGCTGGGGTGCCTGTGTGCGCATGTGTGAACGGTGCGCTGGGACCCCGGGCTGGGGCAGAGGACGAGCGCCCGAGAGACGTCTGCCCCCGCCCCCAGAGCAGGAATTGCTGAGTGGGTCACCTCCCCGCAGGGTGCTCACGTCTGTGGAGGAGGATGGGAAGCTGGGGGGTCTGGGGCTTCCTCAGTGGTCTTTGCTGACATCTGTCCCCATCTGAAAGTTGGGGCTATTTGTGGCTCGCGCTGCCTGTGGGAACTGAGACTGTTCACGAGGACTGAGCCCACACGTGGCCCCCTCCAGGTCCCATGCACACTCCACCGCTGTCCGTGTGCCCTAGCCTACTCGCTGGCTCGCATTCCAGTTTCTCTAGTGACCTCTGATTTCCAGCAGGGGGGTGTTCACGTCCCATTTGACTAGGACCCTCATGTTGTAATATCTGACACACTCGGGAGGGACTCCGTGAATGCTTGCCGCGAGCCCTGGGAGAGCGGGTACCCTGTCCCTCCGACTGCTCTGGGATTCATGGAGTCTGCACATGTCTGGGACATCCCAGGCCCAGGTGGCTGCCCCATTCCATCTGCTGAATACTCCATGTGTGAGTAGATGAATGCATAAGCCTTGTCTTCCTGGGCAACAAATACTGGTGTTTCCCCCAAAGTTCCCTGGGAAACTGAAATATGAGCCAGGATAAGAAAACCCAGGCATGGGGCTTGGAAAGAGAATTGAGACACAATTAGAGGAAGATTGAAATCTCTGTGTGTTAACGTTGAACCATGCTTTTTGTTTCACAGACGGTGCCCCCTGAGATTTCCCTGGGCCAGCTACGCGTCCCTCCGTGAGTCAGCCTTCTTCCCGCTGGAGGGATCAGCCGTTGTGCCCTGCGGTTGCACTGCCCAGCCTCAAGCCCTCGTCAGCCGCCTCTAGCACAACCAGCTTCTGGTGACATCTGGGCTGGTGTCTGCAGTCAGGTGAATCCAGCGAAGGAGCAGAATTATAATAACAAACACCTTAACCATTTCATATCCCTTTTAAACAAATGTTTGGCACCAGCCTGCTAAAATTTCAGGGTGGGGCCCGGGACTCCTCTGTGGGAATGACTTCACTGAGTGGAGCTGAGCAGATCACTCTCCCCTCTTCTGTACTGTGTGCAGTATATTGACTTCAGCTTGTACGTTGGGTTTCCTTCCATTGTGTCAAGAACATGAAAGCATTTTGTACGACTTGAGTGAAGAATCCTAGATCCCTCAGAGTCTGTTCCAATCTTTTATGGCCATTTTATCCAATGCTAATTTCACAAGAATCGTTGTAAGTCACTTTTCTTGCTAGTAAATGTTTCCTTCACATTTAACTTGGTTTTCATATTCATCAGGTTGCGTATAATTTAATTATTTTATATATTTATTATAGAAATATGAGTGGCATAAGCAAATTTCGGAAGAACTACACATGCCGCTTGGAAGATGCACAAGGTGAGTGACAGTAGCAGATGGACATGTGCGCGACAAGAAGCATTTCTGCTAAGACACAGTCCTGGGTAGGACTGTGAGTGTGCATGCCCAGAACTGAGATCTGCTGGGAGGGAGTGAGCCACAGGCCATCAGGGCTGAATTGTGCTCCCTGACAACATACGCTGGAGTCCTAAGCCCCACTACCTCTGAATGTGACCTTATTTGAAAATAGGGTCTTTACCGAGGTAGCTAAGAGGAAGTCACGAGCGTGAGCCCTACTTCGGTATGAGTGATGTCCTCAGGAGAAGGGGACATTTAGACACAGAGACAGGACAAGGTGAAGCGACACACGGAGAACGTCTTGTGAGCGAGGACGGAGGCTTGGCGGAGGGACTGGGTATACCTGCCGTGCCACATGGTCAACAGATGAGCAGAGGCTGGGAGACACACCTAGAGCTGACTTTCCCTCATGGCCACGCAAGAAATAAACCCTGCAGATGCCTCCATCTAGGATTTCTGCTCCAGAACCAGGAGGGAATAAACTTCTGTTATTTTCAGCTGCTGAATCTCACTGGTTCCTCTTTAGTCTTCGGGCTCAGTTCTTGGATCTCTTTGTCAATACCCTTCCTCTCTCAAAGATCTCATTTGGTCTCATGACTTAAATCACATCTAGAGACCAATAACCCGGACACTCCTGCTTCTGCTTTAGACCTTGCTCCAAAACAAGACCCATAAAACCAACCGCCTGTTTCACACCTTTGTTTGCAGTCCCCTCTCCTCCTGCTTGGATTCTGATAGACATCTCACTGAACATGGCCATCTCTGAGTAGATTTCTCCCCCAAACCCACTCTTCCAAAAAGAATGAAGGGGGATATCATGGGGTTAATTAGAGCCAGAACACCAGTGTGTGGAAGTTGGTGCCTCAAAGAAAAGTTGTGCCCCCTTGGGCACTTTGGAGTTTCCTAATGTAATGATTGGTTCACAAACAACTCAAAAAGCAACTGATGCAAGAAAAACAAGGCAATTAGAAACTCCAGAGAAACCAAAAAGCTATAATGTGAAGTCTGCTGGTTGGTGAGCTCTGCTGATATCACCACAATCCTGGAAGTAGGACAGCTTGGCTCTGGGGAAGAGAAACAACACAGGGAACACAAGAAAACATTGACAAAGCACTAATATTCTCAGGGAAAATGAAAGAAGATATTGCATCTTTTCAATAATTAAGAAGCAGTTAACTTATGCTAGAACACAGTGACCATGAACTTCAAATTTCCAAGAAAATGTTTCTCTCTAGAATTATATATCCTTGGATGCAGACAACACCGTGCCCTCCTATACTCCCCCCTGCAACGAAATCTCCTGAGCAGATTGATGCTTCCTAGCATGACATGTGCAAATCTTTGCCCAAGAGCCTTCTCTGGTTGAAGAGTCAACCTGCAGGTTGGAAGTTCTAGGCACTTAATACTCTCAGGAGAAGGCTTCTCATTATGCCTGATGGGGTTCTTTTGGCTAATTACTCTGATGAGACAACTTGGAGGATGTACCTTTCAAACAGTCTCCCAGAGGTGCTCTCTTGCTCAAGTGGTAACCTACACATCAAGGAACACGGTGACTTACCTACAGGAACTTCCTGGGAGTTCCTGCCAAACAAACTACTTGCAGTTAATGCTTTGTCTCAGGCTCCCAAGTCTTAGGAGGAAATCATACTATGAGAATAGTGTAAGTAAAGTGTAAATATGTAAGCATTCATTGCTTATGTCTCCTAAACCTTTGTTAAGATATTACTTGAGGTGATACTCCAACACAGTAACGTGGAAATCAAGTAGACATGGATCAGGTAGAACAGTGGATACCACTCAGAACACTGAGGAATTTAAGTCCCGGGATGATAGACCTGGAGAGCAATAAGCCCCAGGGAACACAGGTCTCCAGGAGGCAAGTTCCTGCGGAGAAAAAAAATCATGATGGTGGGAGATTTCATTGATTTGATACTGCCGTTAAAATATTAGATTTTAAGGACAAGGAAAAAGCAATTGATGCAAGAAAAACTAGGCAAGTAGAAACTCCAGAGAAACCAAAAAGCTATAAAAGGAAGGGAATACAATTATAACATATGCTCCACTTTGCAATTCGTAATGCACAAAGTTCAGAATGTGTTTCAGTGATCTTCCAAGCTTTGGGATTATTCAGAAAGAAATCAGAGAATATTTCATTATGATTATGGAATAGATGCTAATGCTGTCAAGCTTGGCAATATAAAAGTAAAATATAAAAGAGAATTTAGGAGGTAGAAGGGAGGGATGATGGGTAAACGGAAAAACAGGAGGTGTTACAGTCTTGTATTATGAGCTAAGGAAACATTTTCTCCATATTTAATGGAACAAGAAGTAGAATTCCAATTATATAGTCTACAGTGACCAAAAGTAATTAACATGGGAGCTGAAAACAGTCAGATGTAGAGAGGGAGAGGCAGGGCGAGGGAGCTAAAATCTTATCTCCCACAATGGGAAGTCAAAAGATAATACGAAAAATGGATATTTCAATATATATGCTGTGAACATATTACTAAGAGAGATGGAGTTTAAAAATAGCCAGAAGAACTAATAACAAATAATTAGAAGTGGCGTTTTCCAGGGAGTATGTTGCTGGGCTGTTGTGTGTTCCTGCCTCTTAACTATTTAATTTAAAAATCAATGTATTTGAATATTGTTTTTATAACAGCTTACAAACACAATTTAAAATTTTGGTGATTTAATAACCTGTGAGGTACCTTTTCCCTGTTTTCACAGTGAAGTTCATTTTCAAGCTAAATGTACATTGTTTTTAATTGCCTGCCAACCTGGCCCGCTGTGCCACTGACCTTCTCTTGTGGTGGATAATTGAGAACCGACTCTGTAAAGGGACAGAGAGCTTAAAATAACGGCCGCACGAGTGAATGGCACAGCATTGTGATGGGATAACTAATTCCCAATACGGAATACTCTCACAATGACATTGCTCCCCGGCACCTGCTTCCCCATGACAAGGAGGCACTACCTAAAAGGGGAGTAAGTGGCTCGTAGAGTGCTTGGTGACATGTCCTGCCCTATCTGCTGCCACTGAAAGCCCCCTCCCCCCGGCCGGTGCTGGAGCCAGCCTGCTGTGTGGACCATGTCTTTCCACAGCTCGACTTTACATAATTAACCCTGACCAGAATTACCCGCATCACGGCCCACCTCCTGATAACTCCCGAGCTGCGTGCTTCCCAGGACCCTGCTGTAACAGGGAGCTCCAGTTCTACATTTGGCCTTTAACAAATGAGGCACCCGTCCCAAACTGCAGAAATAGACAAATAGAAGGCACAGGTGGAAATCCAGAAGTAGAGACTAGACAATGCCACTGAGAAAAGCCATGTGCTTCTAGTTCTGTGGTGTGACGCGGATTGGCATCCACCAGTACCGGGGTAATTTTGTCCTAGGAGTCTGGGCCATCTCGAGGGCAATCTGCGAGGTTCTTAACTTGGGTGGAAGTCACCATTTTTCATCAGTGATAGGAAAGCGCCGGGAATAACTGTGAGTTCCTTAGCCCCCCACTCTAGTTTCTGAATGAGACGTCAGGGCCTCGAAGTTCGGTGAGTCCGTCTTCTGGCCCATCTCTGACTGCAGAGCCGGTTCCCCGCATTATGTCCCTGCGGTCGCTCGGACCTTTTTTAGTTGCTTAAAACTCGTGTTGTTGGAAAGCCTGAGAAGGCGGCTCAAGCGCTCTCTGCTTCCCGTGACTGCCGCGGAGGCTAGGAGCAGAGCCCGCGCCCCCACCCGAAACTGTGTTCATGTCCAAACCGTGGACAGCACATTGGAGAGGCGGTAGAGTCAGCGAGCGCCTTTTGGGGAGACCGGCGCGACCGCGTGCTGACCCCCACAGAGCTGGAGGCCCGAGGTCGGGAGCGCACACTCCAGCCCGAGGGCCGCGTTGGCGGGGCTGGAAGACGCCCGTGTTGCTTCTTAAATTCCACCTATGAGTGAGATCATATAATCCTCTTTCTCTGACTTATTTCGCTCAGCGTAATACTCTCTAGTTTCATCCTCGCCATTGCGAATGGTAGGATTTCATTCTCGGTGATAGCTCAGTAATATCCCATCGTGTACGTGCGCCACATCGCGCCGACGCATCTACCTGCCCAAGGACAGCCCGGCTCCTCCCGCAGTCTGGGCGCCGTGGACATGGCCCCGTAAACACCGGGCGCAGTGCCCCTCTGAACCACTATCTCTTGGGGTAAACACCTAGAAGTGCAATTGCTGGGTCAGAGGGTAGCTCTAGTTTTTACTTTTTGAGAGCTGGTATCCAAAATCTCTAAAGATCTTATTAAACTCAACACCCCAAACTAAAAAATCCAGTCAAGAAATGGGCAGACAACATAAACAGACATTTCTCCAAAGAAGAAACTGACATGTTCTTTTTTATGTTAATCTCTGATATTTAGAAACCAACATATTCTTAAGAACTAGTTAACACTCGCATCCTTATTCTTAAGAAATATTTAACACTCGCATCCTTCTGAATTGTCTCCGTGAGACTTCAGCATCAAGGTCGCTAACAGAAGCATCGGGAAATAGCTCAAGAACATTCCCTTCTGCCCTGATTCTGCCGACCACAGAACGTCCGTGTTCCTTAAGAGCTTGGAATAACACAACAGGGTAAAAGCCACAACAAGTTCTTTCTTTAAAATAATAAAAGCACTCAAGTATTTATGTTCTCTCTGAATTCAGCTATTGCTGCCTCCTGCTGGTTTTCATGTGTTGGGCTCATTTCACTTTTTAAATCACTCTTTAATTTCTCTTTGAATAATGATTAGGATTTTATTCTTTAAGTTGCATAATTGGTTTTTATTTTAAACTCCAGTTATTTGTTTTTAATTTTCTTTTATTGGCCTTAAACTGTGGTATAAATGAATCATCCAATAAAATCATTAATGATTTTTTTGAAAACTGGCATATGATTATTTTCTACAAATGTCTGATTATCATTCTGAGTGACAGGGAAGCCTTTTCTTCAGGAAGCAGTTGGCTATACAGTTATTAACTTACACCTTATTTATTACGTTTCACAGTTCCTGTTGTTTTTCTCCCCTTGATCTGCCTAGGCTGACAGCTGTGTTCACCTCTGATGACTCTCCGAGGGCATTTACGTCTCTCCTTGTATCTCCAACCCTTTCCTTACTGTAATACCCGGCCGACTAAGGCTGATGCCAACAGCTTCGTGGGCACACACCACAGATCTTGTCATTTTCAAAGACCCTCTGTAGGGGCGCCTGGGGGGCTGGGTCGTCAAGCCTCTGCCTTTGGCTCAGGTCATGGTCCCAGAGACCCGGGATCGAGTCCCACATCGGGCTCCCTGCTCGGCGGGAGGCCTGCTTCTCCCTCTCTCCCTCCCCCTGCTTGTGTTCCCTCTCTGGCTGTGTTTCTCTCTGTCACATAAATAAAATCTTTAAAAAAAAAAAAGTCCCTCTGTAGCTCTTGGATGCTTTTTGGTCTTGCATCAGGCTCTGGTGATATCCAGGTGTGGAGACTGGACTCTCCATGTCCTCTCTGCTACGGGCTGTTCCTTCTATGTCTGTGGCCGTGTCCCCCTCCCCTCCCCGGGTCTCCTGCAGGGTCAGTGGAGACACTGCCCGGCCCGATGACGGGTTCTGACGGGCTTGGCCCATCGTGAGCTCTGGACACAGACGGTCACAGTTAAATTGCATGGAGCAGTCAGTCACCGGTCCCCCCAGGACTCCCCAGGTCCAGCCAGGCTGTGGGTCAGATTCATGGCTGATGTGAAAGTGAAACGTGTTTCTTTTTTTCCAGCCCAGTTCTGAGACCCAACAGAGATAAGCCACTTGGAGAAGGCTCCTTCTTTCCCTTCTCCCGTACTTTACATCACAGTTCTCTTCCCGGCCCTGCTGTGGAGGTTGGCAGGTGAGAGCCTCAGGTGCGTCCCGTCGGACTCCGCAGCACGGCGACCAAGGACGAGGGAAGGCTTTGCGGGTTTACACTTTATTTGGAAAATATGTTTAGGCCACGTTCACGGCTTCTAGAAGCAAGCGCAGCAGCCCGCCGTGGTGTATGAACTGAAGGGACACTTTTAGCTTCATTTCCCTTGAAACTCATCTTGAGTGGTTGCTTGTAATCCTTCTCATTTAGCCAAATTTTCTACTGCTTCTAGCAGGTTTGGCTGAGTCCCTGTCCCAGGGCCGGCTGACATCATCTCATGGCTGCTTTTCTCCTCCATTTTACAAGCGGAGGTGAGCCCAGACGCAGGCTGGCCAGTCACCGCGGGCGCGTCAGAGTCAGCCTGCCCCAGGGGCGGCCCGCTCCTCCCCCAGCACGCCCACACCACTCACAAATAGTAGATCCCCATGAGCCTGGGCTACATATCAGAGGTTCCCAGGACCCCTTAATTTCCAGGATTCGCTCACAGAACACAGAAGGCAGTCACTGACATTCACTAGTTCACTAAAGGATGGGATAAGGACACAGAAGAGCGACTGATGATGGGACACACTGGGCGAGCTCGGGGAGGGTCCCGGGCCCAGGAGGTTCCGACCCGTGGAGCTGGGGTGCATGACCATCTTAGTGTGGATGCATTCGCCCCCAGCAGCTCCGTGAACCCTGGGCTATTGGGACCTTATGGAGACTTCCTCATGGAGGTGTGGTCATCGCCATCTTCTCTCTGGAGGATGGGAGTAGTGCCGAGCAGTCTGAATCTTTCTGGTTGGCAGCCCCATCCGGGAGCCATGCCCGGCCCACCAGAGTCCCCTCATTAGAACACAAGGTGTTCCAAGTGCTTTCCTCACTTGGGGAGTTTCAAGGCTTTCAGGAGCCCCGTGTTGGGAAGCAGGGTATGTACTCTGTTCCTGGTCCACTTTCAGGAAGAGTCTGCCCATTTCCAGAGGCTCTCCCACGGCGAATGACGCGAGCCCACCGACCCCTTGGGTCCTCACGATGGCTTTCGTGGTACAAGTCTTGCTTCTGCTTTTTAAGTGTTTCTCCCAAATGCTTATCAATAAATCCCTTCCACGACATAGACCATCGAACTAAAACAACTTCCCTAGCCACAAAATGAATCACTGTTTTTGGCAAAAGTCAGTAAAAAAACAAATTTGAGATGTTAATAACACAAGCCAAATTCAGACAGTGCTGTGAAAAATATAATCACTGACACATTCTTAAGGATGAATAAAGTGAAAAATATGAAATATTAAAACAGATATGTCATAGTCAAGTAAGGGGCAGGAAGAGGGAAGAATAATTATGAGTATTATTTTGAGGAATAGATTTCTTTTGAAGCAAAGGCTTTCCTCTTAATAAAACTGTCATTACACAGAACTACTAACAAATGCGAGCCTTCGGTCTCCGTATGTGAGACACAGAAACTGCACACATGTTTGTGGAAGTTTTGTATGAATCTCTAATCTGGGGTGAGCATTAAATAGTGTAGGAAAGGGCAGTGTTTTGTTCAAATAATCAAATGATTAGTGTTAATAAAAAATGCAAACAAACCCCATGAACCCATATGCCACGAATTCTTCCCCGTGGCAAATATCCACATGTAGGGGCTGAGCTCTGACGCAGGGAACGGGGGTGGGGTGGGGTGGGTGGGGAGAGCCCCGAGTGGGACTTGAGCAGAGCAGGAGGCCACGAGCCGCTCATCCCCGGAAGCCTAAGCAGCATCCCAGCCGGTTTCTGGAGGACTCTTGGCCTCCGTTCCCAGGCAGGGCGGGCACTGAACTCCCATGACAAGGAACTAATGATTCTGTCGTCCTTTAATGATCCCACAAAGATGCGCACAAAGGTCACGAGAGGGGCGTGTCTTTCGCCGCTACCCTAACCAACGGTGATGTCGCAAGTGTCATTGGAAAAGCCGACCAGCCTGTGGTCAGCGCCACTGGGGAATTTCAGCGTCCAGGATGAGGCCTGACGGTGGACACGGGGTGGCAGAGTGACCCGCACCGTCTGTTTTTCTAGCACGTGTACTTCCCTCCGGAACCAAATGAAAACGTCCCGTTGGCAAAGGAAGTGGTGGGGTCACGAGAACTATGTGTATCCTCCCAACGTATTTCAGGGGAAATTATACTTTAAATAAACCCAGCAGCGATCACCCAGGATATCGGGCTTTCCTCCTGTGCTCCCTGATCTCTCTGCTCCGAAGGCGCTAGGCCTCCGTTTCAGGCCGAGATGAGAGGCTGCGCGGTGCGCCCGGCTGGGGGGACAGCACTCCCTGAACGGTGGGCTGGAAGGGCCGTGTTGTGTCCGATCCTCTGGCCCTCAGCCCCTCAGGGTGTGCTGCCTGCACACCTCCTCCGGGCCCGCCATTCCCCGGGCCCCCCGCCCCTGTCCTCTCCCCAGTCACCGTCCCTCCCTGCGAGCGTCCACTTCTGACAGGGACAGCCGGGCTCTGATGTGAGCAGGTGAGGGTCAAATGACGCATTTCGGTTGGAGCTGCCGTTTGTGAGGCCGCCTATGTCCCTCTGGGAGCGTCCGTGCTCCTGCCCGTCCGAGGTCCCCGCCGAGTCTCGTTGCTGTGGGGCAGGGCTGGGCTCCCCCGTTCTTGCGGCCTGTCCATCGGGCCCCACTGTGGCCCCTGGAGGCCCGCCTGCGTTGGTGGCCGGAGGTCCTGTGCTCTTCTGAGTCCTCCTCCTGCTGTGTCCTCCCAACCCCTCCACCCTCAGAGACTCAAGAGCAAGCTCAGAGGAGATGAAGCGAGACGGTCCCGGGTGACGCCGCGGTTAAGATCAGCAACCCGCCATCCATCCGCACGCTTAATTCCCACATACCACGCGGCACCTCCTTCCGCAGGTCCTGGGCCCGGGGTCAGGATGAGGACGTCTTTGGGCAGCATCGTTCTGCCCGCCGTAACCCTTGGGCGAATGACCGGGTAAATGAAAATGCATTCAGACGCGGAGAGAGGACCCAGAAGACACGGGCACACCCCCCTTCTGTACTGATTGGGCTTTTGATCCCTACCGTTCTCATGAGGGAGACCGCTCTGGGACCTTCAGCACGTTACTTCTTGACTTTTCTCTACTGTTCTTCTGTTTTTAGTTTCATTGATTTCTGCTCTTTATGATTTCCTCCCTTCTGCTTGCTTCGGGCTTGTTTTGCTTTTCTTTTCCTAGGTTGCTGAGGTGACTTGAGACTTTTTTTCTTTCCTGGTAACTGGTAGGTGCATTAGCACTACAGATTTTCCCCTCAGCACTGCTGTGACTGTTTTCCACAAATTCTGGTTATTCGTGATTTTATTTTCATTCCATTAAATATATATATATATATATATATATATATATATAGTATGTGTGTTATTATTATATGTGTATGTATTTATAAAGAAATATGTATTATTCATTTAAATTGTGCCTAGTTAATACTGGTTACTGGAGTGGAATTCACTGATCTGTAACTGACATGTAAAAGCTGGTGCTCACCACCACCAGTGTCCTCCTTAGCCCATCCCCCGTCCAGCTCCTCCTGTCAATTCTCGGTTGGTTCTCTGTCTTTAAGAGTCTTCTATGCTGGGTGCCTGGGCGGCTCAGTTGATTAACCATCTGCCTTCAGCTCAGATCATAATCCAAGGGTCCTGGGATCGAGTCCCATATCAGGCTCCTTGCTTAGCGGGGATCCTGCTTCTCCCTCTGTCTGTCTCTCTCCCTCATTCTCTCTGACAAATAAATAAATAAAAATTTTTAAAAAGAATATCTTATAGCATGTTTCCCTCTTTCCTTTTTTTCTTTTCTCCCTTCTCATATGTTCACATGAAAGCATACAGTATTTGTCTTTCTTCAGCTGACTTATTCACTTGGCATAAACCACTATAGCTCTGACAATGTTGTTGTAAATGGTAAGATTTCATTTTTGCTGGGTGTGTAATATGCGTGTGTGTAGACATACATCTTTCCATGGGCATCGGGGTTCTTTTTGTGATTTGGCTATCGTTGTAAATGCTGCTATAAATATTGGGGTGCATGTGCCCCTTTCAATCAGTACTTTTGTATATTTGGCTAAATACCCAGTAGTGCAATCGCTGGGTCCTAGGGTAGCTCTATTTTTACCTTTTTGAGGAACTTCCATCCTGTTTTCCAGAGTGGCTGCACTAGCTTGCATTCCCACCAACAGTGCAAGAGGGTTCCCCTTTTTCCACATCCTCGCCAACACTTGTTGTTTCCTGTGGTGTGAGCAGGTATTTTTTTGTGGTTTTGATTTGTATCTCCCTGATGGCTAGTGATGTGGAGAATTTTATTTTCATGTGTCTATTAGCCATTTATATGTCTTTTTTGGAGTAGTGTCTGTTCATGTCTTCTGCCCATTTCTTAACTAGATTGTTCGTTTCTTTAGGTGTTAAGTGTGATAAGTTCTCTAGAGATTTTTGATACTAACCCTTCATCAGATATGTCATCTGCAAATATCTTCTCCCATTCTGTAGGCTCTCTTTTAGTTTTGTTGATTGTTTCTTTTGTTGTGCAGAAGCTTTCATCTTGACAAAATCCTAGCTGTTCATTTTTGCTTTTGTTTACCTTGTCTCCAGCAACGTTTCTAGTAAGAAGTTAAAGAGTTTGCTGCTTCTTTTCTCAAGGATTTCGATGGACTCCTGTCTCACATCTAGGTCTGTCATCCATTTTGAATTTATTTTTGTTTTTTATGTAAGAAAGTGGTCTAGTTCATTCTTTTGTATGTTGCTGTCCAGTTTTTCCAACGCCTTTTATCGAAGACAAATATCCTTTAGATATTCTTTTTTTTCTCTGTTGAAGATTAGTTGATCATATAGTTGTGGGTTCATTTCTGCGTTCTTTATTCTGTTCCATTGTTCTATGTGTCTATTTTTGTGCCACTACCTTGCTATCTTGATGATTACAGCTTTGTAATATAGTTTGAAATCTGGAACCTAAAGTCACCTGGAGATTGAAAGTGAGGGGATGAAGAACCATCCATCATGCAAATGGAGGTCAAAAGGAAGTCAGAGTAGTCACACTTATATCAGACAAACTAGATTTTAAAACAAAGACTGTAACAAGAGATGAAGAAGGGCACTATATCATAATTAAGGGGTCTATCCATCAGGAAGATCTAACAATTATAAATTTTTATGCCCCCAACTTGGGATCACCCATATATAAATCAATTAACAATAAACAAAGAAATTCATAGATAATAATACAATAATAGTAGGGGACTTGAACACCCTACTCACAGCAATGAACGAATTATCTAAGTGGAACATCGACAAGGATGGATCTCACAGATATATTCAGAGCATTTCATCCTAGATCAGCAGAATACACATTCTTTTCAAGTGCACATGGGACATTCTTTGGAATAGATCACATAATGGGTCACAAATCAGGCCTTAAACTGTACAAAAAGATTGAGGTCAGACCGTGCATATTTTCTGACCAAAATGTTATGAAACTGGCAGTCAATCATAAGAAAAAATTGGGGGAGACAACAAATCATGAAGGTTGAAGATCATCCTATTGAAGAATGAATGGGTCAACCAGGAAATTAAAGAAGGATTTTAAAAATACATGGAAACAAATGAAAATGAAAACATGATGGTTCAGAACAGTTGGGGTGTAGCAAATGTGGTCCTAAGAGTCCTTCCTCAGAAAGCAGAAAAGTCTCAAACAAACAACATAACCTTACACCTAAAGGAGCTGGAAAAGGAATAGTGAATAAAGCCTAAAGCCAGCAGAAGAGTAATCATAGAAATTAGAGCAGAAATAAACAAACAAACAAAACAGTAGAACAAATCAATGAAACTAAGAGTTGGTTTCTGAAAAGAATTAATAGAACTGACAAACCCCTAGCTTGACTTATCAAAAAGAGAAAAGAAAGGACCCAAATCGATAAAATCACAAATGAAAGAGGAGGGATCAACCAACACCACAGAAATACAAACAACTGTAAGAGAATATTGTGACCAATTATACGCCAACAGACTGGGCAATCTGGAAAAATGGACAAATTCCTAAAAACCTACAAACTACCAAAACATTGAAATAGGAAGAAATAGAAAATTTAACAGTCTGATAACCAGCGAAGAAATTGAATCAGTAATCAAAAAACCTCCCAACAAACAGGGCCAGATGGCTTCCCAGAGGAATTCTACCAGACTTTTAAAGAAGAGTTAATACCTTTTCTCCTCAAACTTAAAAAAAAAAAAAAAAAACGAAATGGAAGGAAACTTCCAAACTCATTCTACAAAACCAGTTCCATTTTTCAAAGAGAATTCTCTTGAACAATATATGAAAAACATGAAGCAACATGACCAGTGAGGTTTAACCCAACAATGTAAAGTTGGTTTTTACTTGAAAACCAGATAATATAATTTACTATCATAACGGAATAAAAATCCTGAAGAATATGATCTTCTCAACAGACGCAGAAAAGACCCTTCATGAACTCCAGCGCCTATTTATGTTATAAAGAGCTAGCATGCTGAGAAAGGAGCTTCCTCAGTCTGGACAAGGACCTCTATGACATAAACACACGGCACAGTGAAGGCGAAATGGGAGCTCGTGCTGTTCTGTAGCTGGGAACGGGCGCGTCTGCCCTCCGCACTGCTGACGCTCTGGAGGCTAGGTGTGCAAGACAAGACCGCGGCGCTCAGCAAGCCTGGGATCAGTTAAGGATGGAGAAATGAAGCTGCAGCAGAAACGCGGGGCCAGAGATAGACACACGCTCACAGAGCCAACCGTCTATTTGACAAAGGCGCTAAAGTAATTCAGTGGCATCGAACTAAGGACCTATCGGCATGTATAGACATGAAACTTGAATTCCGCTTCATGTCA
Source organism: Spilogale gracilis (assembly GCA_004023965.1). Classification (NCBI taxonomy): domain Eukaryota; kingdom Metazoa; phylum Chordata; class Mammalia; order Carnivora; family Mephitidae; genus Spilogale; species Spilogale gracilis. The sequence goes on from PITA01028078.1 coordinate 16,060, forward strand.
TTCTCGAACATCAGTTGAGATGGATCATAGAACTAAACTTAGAAGCTATGTAATTCCTGGAGGAAATCTCAAGAGAGTATCATCTTCATGACCCAAATGCGCACAGACATTTCCTAGAAAACACACCAAAATACGAAACAAAAATATGTAAAATTACAATCCACCAAAGAAACCCCTAGCTCATCAAAATATACAATGAACAGAATCAGTAAGTGGGCAGAGGGCAGGAAAAACGCTTGCATGAAATATGTCTGATAAAAGGCCAGCATCCATAACACGGAAGGGGTTTCCACAGCATATCAAGAAAAAACAACCTAATATAAAAAATTAAACTACTTGAAATGACACGTAACAATCATCTGGGCCAATGATTCCCTGGAAAGACATTCAACATCAGTTTTTTAAAGTCAGGGGGCGCGCAAATCACGCGAAGAACAGCACGTGGACCGCGGAGGCGCAGCACGGTCCGGGCTCCGCTGGCCGCGTGGGGATGTGCAGCCACGTGCAGAGGTTTTGGCAGTTGCCAGGAAAACCCATGGCCCACTCAGCCACGGTATCGCTGCACGTTGACCCACAGGAAGCAAACATGGATTATGGCAGGAGGGCTCGCCCCAAATTCCCAACAGCTTGACTCATAATAGCCTCTAGGAGAAACAGCCAGTGTTCACAGAGAGCGCAGCGGGGACACCGACTGTGTGTATTCATACAACGGGCCGAGGAAGGGGCAGCGAAGCAACAGCCCGCTCCCCACGGGGTAACGACGGCGCAGCTGACCGCGGCGGAAGGGCACAGACCTTCTCCCGCAGGTAAGACTCACCCACGCGGACAAAAATCAGGGCACTTTGCTGTGTGCGGGAGGAGGGCTGGCTGGGAAGCAGAGGAGGGGATTTTCGGAGGCGCTGGGAGCGCTCAATGTTCCTGTGGGTTCCCGGGTGCGCGCGGCCGTCAGACTCCATCATACCCTACACGTAGGGCCTGTGCGCGCCACTGTATGCAAACTGTGAGCAAAAACAAAGAAAGCCGGCAAGTACTGAACTCTGGGCACAGACTTGCTTTTATCACTTTTATGGGAAACATCTGAAACTCTTTTTTTTTTAAAGATTTTATTTATTTATTTGACAGAGAGAAACACAGAGAGAGAAGGGAACACAAGCAGGGGGAGTGAGAGAGGGAGAAGCAGGCTTCCCGCCGAGCAGGGAGCCCGATGTGGGGCTCGATCCCGGGTCTCCGGGATCATGACCTGAGCTGAAGGCAGAGGCTCAACCACCAGAGCCCCCCAGGCGCCACCTGGAACTCTTTTTTGTGTATATTTTAGGCCTCGGGAAGAAAGAGCTATCTTGAGGATCATGGAAGCCAGTGCGTCTGTGTCAGGGAGAGAAACCACAAACATGGAGATGCACATCATTCGGGTGTTCCCTATGTTTCCAGACAGGAGTTAGAGGTGCTACCAGCAAACTCCTGATTGTACTTTTAAAGTCAGACAAAGGCAGGCATGGATGTACGTACCTGTTTCCATGTCCCTGAAGACAAAGAGGGAACTGGTGGGGCACACAGACCCAGCCTGAGGCCGCAAAGCCCAGAGCACCCTGTTTTCCCTCAGACTGAAAAGACTCCTCCGATCATGCATTATTTGGTGACGAATCATCTCAGTCTCATGTCCCATGTTCCACGGGTGACTGGCTAGATCGGAAGGCTCTCATTTGGGGACTTTGATAAGACGGGAATTAGTTGCCAGCTGGAGGTTGGAGACGGTCTGTTCCCACATTACACAAGGACCACCTTGGACTTCATTCTCATCCGGGGGGACTATGGCCAGTAGGCAGGGGCCACAGCAGGGGACTCACATCCACCTTCACGGGGTAGGCCGGGGGAAGGGATGTGCCCGTGAGCTTGACCCTGTCCCTGTTCTAAAAAGCAGTGAGGCACCTAGAAAGCCCCGACAGCTCTCGTCTGCCGCAACTTGGCTAGAGCTCGTATCACGGAGGATTGTGGTCGCAGGCAACGTTGGCGTTTTCTCTGTAACAGAAGAACCATGGGAGGCATTGGGGGTAACCTTCTCCGGTATTTGAAGAAGTCAGTAATAGTCCTAATACTTGTGACAACTCGGATGAGCCTGGAGGACAGTAGGTTGAATGACAAAAGCCAGATGCAGATGGACAAATACCGCACGACCCCACTTCTAGGAGGAATTGAAACGGGACTCGGAAGCAGACAGTGGGATGGTGGCGGAGGTGCTCGTTGGGGACACGGCGGCACAGCTGCACGGGAGGAACAGCCTCGCAGACCTGCTGTGCGCAGAGCCTGTGGTCGGAAGCGCTGTCCCCTGTGCTTAAACGCTGGCCGACAGGATGGACTGCACACCAAGTAGCAGCAATAACGGGGGTGTGGAACGACGAAGATACAGATACTGTCAGTGAGCGCTTCACGTGGCTCCTGGGAGCGTCAGAGCAGCCGCTGTGGGAGCCCCCCCGCTCGGAGGACAGCGTTCCAGGCCCCTGGCATCCTCGGACCCCCGGCCGCTGCGTGGACGGTCTGCTGGCGTCCAGTGTGACCGCAGCCGGCACCTGTCATCGGAAGGCAGAGCAGCCAGAGAGACGCGCTGAAATCCCCGCCCCCGCGCCGCTCGGCTCTCCCCACTCCCCGCCCCTCTGTTTCGATGCCGGGTAAACTGACGTGTGACATTATAAACCTGTTGGAACACAGCATGAATACAGAAACACGCACGATACAGAAAGCACATGGAAGGCCGGTGTAGTCCTTCTGAAGAGTGTAGACTCCTCTCTCCCGAAGTGTGTTCTGGGGTCTTGCACGGGAAAGCATTTCTTGTGTTTTGACTAGTACTAATCTGCATGCCGCTCCTCTGACACATGCTCGGCTTCCTACTGTCTGTACCCTCCCAATACTCTGAGCTGTCTGGAGGGAGGAGAAGCTGGGCCGGGAGGGGAGCGGGCGTCCGACATCTCACTCTGCTTGTCTGTTGGTTTGGGGGCACGTCTGCCTGGAGTCGGGGAGCTGAGCCTGAATGCTGGGGGTGACCCTGAGAGGGTGTGAGCCCTACCCCTCACCTCGCGGTGGCCATCCTGATGCACCGTGGAGGCCTCCCCTGCTCCAGAGCGTGGCTCAGCACTCGCCAGGGGCTCTTTGCAGGGCCCAGACTCCACTCCGCGCCCTCGCGGGTAGGCACACCTGCTTGGGTGACGGCGAATCGAGAGTATCAGCAATAGGGAGCGAGTGGTGGAGAAAGCCCCATTGAAAAGTACTAGTGATTTAACGATTAGTTCTGTTTATCCAACTGGAAAGCTTTTCCACGCGGACATATTCTCTTTAGTTGTCGTGTTTTCCTTTTTCAAAAGAAAAAACTGTTATGCGGAATTTGCAGTTGAATGAGTTTTTCTGCTTACGCCCAGCAGCTTGTGGGAGATGCGCCCTCGCCTAGGCAGCTGGGGAAGGACGGCCAGGTTTCCCACCCCCTCCGAGCTAAGCCCAGAGATCCCCCAGACTGATGGCTGTGCAGAGGGCCCCGGGTCCGCGCTCCCAGGGAGCCCCTGCTGGCCAACGGGTCAGCAAAGCCTGCGGCTTCCCGATGATGGCGGGTCCGCACACACACTGTCTGTGCGGGGCGGCTGTGGGGGCGGCTGCGGGGGCGGCTGGGGCTGCATGCAGGCGCCCTGACACACGGATCCGGCATTCTCTCCAATGGCATCCACTGGGTTTTCTGTTAAGAGCAAGTTTGTTCTCCGCTTCAGTTCGGCAGCCCGCGTTCGGCACACCCATCCAAATTCCATAGACTTTGGAGAGTAACGCGGGTTTGCTCTTTTCGGGCAAGTCTTAGGGATATCCGGAGAGGCCTCATTTCTTCTTTTATTTTTTTTCTC
>PITA01028079.1:0-19919 GCA_004023965.1 Spilogale gracilis
CTACTGTCCTCCCTATTACTCCTTATGCTCCACAAGTAAGTGAAATCATATGATACTTGACTTTCTCTGCTTGGCTTAATAAATAAATAAAGCCAAACACTTTCAGAAAATACAAAAGACAGTTATACTTTCCAACTAGTTTTAAGAAGCCAACATAGCCTTAATATCAACATCAGACAAGGATATTACAAGAAAATTACAAGTCAATATCACAATAGAGATGCAAAAGTTCTAAGCAAAATATTAATAAACTGAATCCAGTAATAATTTTAAAAGAAAGTAAAGCATAGCCTCGTTGAGACTATACCAGGAATACTATTTCAGGTATGTTATGCAACACATTAATGAAAAAGGAAAAATCATGACTATCTAAACATTTCATACAATATAATATTTATGTGTACTATAAAATTCTACAAAACCAGGAATAATAAACTTTCTTAATATGACAAAAGTATCTTAAAAATACAACAAATATTATGCTTAAACTGCAATTTAAAAAGCTTTGCCTCTGGAATTGAAAGTAAGTCATGTATACTGCTGTAACCTATTCAATACTGTAATGTTGGTCATAGGCATTAAAATACAAGTAAACAGTGTAAGAATCAGAAAGTATCAGTAAAGCTGGTTTTTTTAAGATGACATTACAATTACTGATGACATATTGACATTATCACTATTTTAATATCTACAGATTTCATAAGGGAATTTAGCGAGGTTGCTGGGGAAAAGTTCAATAGACAAACAATTGTATTTCTGCCTTTATATTCCTAACTATTTTTTTTCTTAATGCCACTCACCCCATTTTACTCCATTTATGACTTTAGTAATAAAGTCAAAGTACTCCTCTTTCAGCAGGGAACACATGATACCATCAAGTCATCAGTGAGCATGGTTTCAAAAGTCTCCCCCATTTCCTCACAGGATACATACTTGGGTTATAATGGTGGTTATACACCTACTTAACATAAGGTCCTATCATGTTATGGGAAGCCAGACCTCATCCATGCAACTTCTGATGCAACATATAACAATGGCCATTACTGGACAGGACCAGCCAGGTATCTCCTGGGCAACAAGGTCTCAGGACAGTCTGGCTTAACTAGTATGTTCATTATTATCCAATGCAGGAAGGCACTAATAGTATAGCTAGTCTCTAAATGTGTTATTGAAAGCTATTAAGATGATATAAAGAATTAATACATGTTGTCAAAACCAATCATAGGATGCATATAAGAGTGTAAAAACAGAGGACCTATTTTTCTTATAGGAGAAGACAATGTCTCTCACAGAGAGATTTAAACTGAGCCATTTAAGATGAAAAGAGTTTAAAAAAAGAATATTCCAGAAGAAGGTACAAGGAATTTTCCTGCAGAAGAAATTTCTAATGATGCTAAATTCTGCTCAAAAATATTTTGACCCTGTCAAACAGACATAGCCACTGTACAACAGATTAATATTCTCTATTAATCATTCCATATTTTTGATACCACTACATTTAATTATTTCTGCATTAATTTTTACTCAAGGTAAATGATAGGGGTTGCATGAAATTATCTATAGAATTGGATAGTTACCATAACGAGTTAGTAATTAGGAATTCTATTCATTTCTCTGCTAAAAACTTTTTAAAGTTTTGGCATTTTTTCTATTGATTATTAAATTAAAAAATATATAATACATTGTATGTTTAAAAGTAACAATAAAATAGTATTAATGTACGCACTCAGATCTTTATAAAGTACCTTTGGCACTGTGCAACTACTTCTTCATGGACAGATGTAGCACTCACTTCAGAGATAACCACTACCCTGGTTCCTTGGTTTTCATTATACAGATTAATCAAAAATGTATGCATCTCTTTAAAAATCTAATTTTAATTTCACATATTTATTTTTTCACTTGATAGAAATGAACTTATTCTTAAACACTCTATAACTTTTTTGTTGTTGTTCAACATGTTTGAGACTTAATGACTATTTTTCATTCATTTTACTGCTGTATAAGATTTCATTATATTAATGTTTCACAAAGGGGATTCTCTATTTCCATTTTCTTAGTCTATGGGCAACTGGGATTTTTGTTTCCAGGTTTTGCCTTTTTTTACTTGCTGTATACAAACTTGCCTACTATGACTAGTCTTGTAGATGCAAAACTTCTCCAGAGAATACATCCAGAATTAGAATTTTTAAGTCATAATGCACGTGCATCCTCAATTATATTAATAATTAGCCAAATTATTTTCTAAAATGATTAAAACAGTAGCCAAGGCATAAGTTTCAGTTGCTCTATATTCTCATTGCCACCATATTATTAAATTTTTGATTTTGTGAATCTAATTATGAAATATTAATCATGTTTCCTGCATTTATTAAGTTATATAGACTATAGGAAATCACTGTTATTTAATTGCTCAGTAACTGTGAAGAGAAAAAAATATTTAAAAAGATCCCAATACCATTAAGATATGATTTGCCTCTTTTTGCTGTGTATAAACTTAATCATGCAAAAATAATGATGGGTAAAACTATTTGCAACTAAGCATGATTCAAAATAATGAAACCAAACTATACTAGCAGTCACTGAATTCTTTACTGACACACACTTGCAATTGTTAAAAAGCCAGAAAAAATATTTTGTTAAATCTCAATCCTCTGACCCTGTGTACACTTTTTTGCAATAGCCTGTGTGACAAAATGACAAGTATAAAGAATTTTTGCAACATTTCAAAGGGATTCTTGTCTCAAAGTGAGTTATTATCTGACTTGTAAGCTAAACTATCCACTTCTTTCACTGCACTCCCTATTTAATTGAAACAACAGCCAAAAAGCAAACTATAATAAATGACTTTGATGTTTGGAATATATTTTCTCAAAAATGAGTGAAGTGCAATTACACTTTATATACAGTATCTGTAGCTTATGATAAAATTCAAGCTTTCAAGTAAAAATTTGAATTTTGGAAAACATATCCACTTCTGTAAATTTGACAACTTCTTAACACTTAAGGTTCTTCTGATGATCAATGATGGTATTAAAAATTGTGATCTTCATATATTGCATAAACATATCAACATTTGTAAGATCTGCATAACCCAGTGAACCAATGTTTTCTAAATGGCCAGTGTATATTTCACAATCACACATTAGTAAAATAATAGTTTTTGTGCAAAATCATAGTTTTTGTGGCTATCAATGTTTTTTTTTTTTTAAAGATTTTATTTATTTGACAGAGAGAAACACAGCCAGAGGGAACACAAGCAGAAGTGAGAGAGGGAGAAGCAGGCTTCCCGCCGAGCAGGGAGCCCGATGTGGGACTCGATCCCAGGTCTCCAGGATCATGACCTGAGCCGAAGGCAGTCGCTTAACCAACTGAGCCACCCAGGCGCCCCTATCAATGTTTTTAAATTGGCCATACTAACAACAACAAAAAAAAGCTTCAGTAAACTCAGCTGATAGGGATTAGCATCACCAAACAAAAAATAAAATAAAATAAAATGTAGTATACATTATCTCATTCAATCCTCCAACTTTACTGTAGAGTATGTATCATTGTCTCCATTTCAGATGAAGAGACTGAGAATCAAAGTTTTAGGTAATATCCTTAAGGCAACACAATTGCCAAATCGCAAAACTGAAATTCAAACACAGATGTGTTTAGTCCAAAAGCCATCACAACAACATATTGCAATCCGTGTATTCTTGTATTACAGATCTTATAAACTTTTTAAAATCAGTATCCCAAATCTTTCTGTAACTCTCTCTCCCACTTTTTTGTAAGCCCTATACATTTTACTAGACAGTAGTTAGAGCCAGAATGCTATATGGGATCTTTTATAAAGATCTTCAATGCCCCCTGCTTTTTTTAGAAACTGAAGTCAGCCTAACTCATAAAAATACAAATAAATGCATTCACTTTAACTGTACTATGTTAACTCCATTTATTAAGTATAGCTTAATTATCACTAATGACAAATCAGGGAAATGATTATGGATAAATTCCATGCCCAAGATATAAGTTCATAAATTGCAAGCTTTATCTTAAGCTGTACAATAGTGCTGACTTTGTCCTACACATTGCCAACATATCCAAAGTTACAACTGAGCATTCAAAGGCAAGTTCTATTATACACTTTTGACAGCAATCCTGTCATCTCCTATAATATAAGAAAGAATATTTGGGGATTCGATAGAGGGAAGCAATATTTCCCTAGTTTCTACTAAATAAAAGTCTATGCCAAACTCAAAGTCTCCTCTTTTCATTTCCAAAAGCAATAGAAAATCCACAGTTAAATGTGAACAGCTGGAGTTAACATGTATTCTATGGAATAAAACAGCAATACATTTTCCATTAATATATGACAAGCCATATGAAAATGCAAGAAAGTTAAATTATTTCAAAAAGATTATTTACCTACTAAGGATTAACTGAAATTTTAAAAAGCTCAAATTTAAAAAGGTGGGATATCTAAAGACAATATTTAACATAATAATATATTAACATATATTTATAAAAGAATAATCACATACCATGCTGTCTTCACTTATAACCTAAATTCCCTCTATTCACAATCCAATCTGACAAACAATTGCTAACCTCAAAACCCAAACAAAGAAGCATTTATTTTGTTCACTCTCTCAGTTCCCAGGTATGCATTATTTTAATATTTCCATTAATCACCCTACTTTTTCCACCCATAGAACTTTGCAGAACTAGTCACACACTTAGATGATTACAGTCTACATTATCTAATTTTTACTGATCCTTAATTTTTCTCAGCATTCTTAAATTAACTTTGTTAAGCTCTTATACACTCACTTAAATGGCTTTTAATCCCCATTTCCACTATCTATAGACAACATTTCTTCAGTACCCATGCTCTCTACCTGACCTCTGTCTAGGAATTGATAATTACTGATTGTTGAAAAACAATGATAAAACACCATTCTAACCATTCAGCAATACTGTCACTCATGCTGGACACTTAACTTATTGACGAGAAGACTAAAATGCAGAGAAAATATGTCCCATAAATTTTTAGAATTTCTCTTCCTGTTTTCACTGTAATCTCCTTGAAGAAATCTCATCTTCATAGGGCTAATTTAAGTAATAAGGGAACCATCTAGTTTTGAGGAATGGAAAGGCCAATTTGGAGGCATAGGCAAGCAAATATCCTGCCACCAATAGTACACGATCTGGAAAAAGATACAAACTTTCAACTATAGCTTTTCAAAAAACAGAACTGAATCCCTTTGAGTCAAAGATGGCTTTTCCCCCATTAGTTCTTTATGGTCTTTGAGTAATGGAATTTATTAGAAAATACATCAGTATTTATAGTACTCCTCCAGCTGAACTCATAATTACACCACATCTACTACCTATCTCTTAACTGACAGTATCACATTTTCCATCATCAGGATATTGGTCAGGAATTTCATGCATACAAATTATGAAAGTCAGGATCTACTGGCCTCTTAAAATCTAGATAAAGTCACGTGCAAACCCACAGAAGCACAAAGCCCTCCTTAAGATTTCGACATTTCCCCAGACTGCATTCTGATGTCACCTCTGCCACTGTGTTTTTTCCTTAAATACTCATTATTCCATGTCATGTTTATCCAGAAATAAAACCAGCTCTGCCTATATTTCCTCAACAAAACTAAACTAAACTAAACCAAATATTTAGAGCATTTTTGTAACAGAGTTCATCAAACACTGGGGTTATCCTGAAGAGATGCTGTATCACATACAGCAGAGCATACTTGAAATCCATTAACAGAGCTTTCTTACATGTCCTCAACCCCAGCCTAGGACAAAACCTTTCTCCTTACTCAGTGTACACTTCTCCAATTATTTCCTGGCTCCTCTTGTTTCTTGTCTGCCCCTTGTTTTCTCTGCCTTTCCTCTCTCCTGGATAGCTCCACAACTCCAAGTTAGAATGCCAGGCAGAGCCATTCAACCCTCCTCAGCACCTATTCCCAGACAACTCTAACCAAAACGATCAGGAAGTGTGACAAATGGCCTTCCTTTTAGCATAATCCGCCATTCCTCAGTGGCAGCTGTAAACATGAATGGCAGTTTTCACTTTGCTATAATAATGCCCCAAGTCATCTAGGGTTTCATTTTTATGCCACAGTAAATGCTTTGATTTGGGCCACAAAAGACATCAGACCATGGGTGAGATAACAAGTGAGATTTCTATAAATTTCCCTCCCCTTCCCTTCATAGAATTCTCCAAAAGGTCCAAATATTACTCTCATGAGCTAGCATGACAGTCCTTCATATCTCCTTTGCCTTTCTCCCTTTCTTCCTCTTTCCTTTATTCGCCCCCCCTTCCTTTTCTTTGCCCTTGCTGCTCCTTTCCTTTTTCTTTTTTCCTTTCTTTTCTTTTCTCTTTCTTTCTTCATTTTTTCTTTTTCTTTCCTTCCTTCCTTCCTCTTTCCTTCCTTCCTTCCTTCCTTCCTTCCTTCCTTCCTTCCTTCCTTCCTTCCTTCTTTCCTTCCTTCCTTCCTCCAATCTTCTCTTCCTGCACCCTCAACCACCAGCACTTGCATCTTGATATATATGGAAGAAATTAAAGATTTTGGAAAAATTTTTTCAACCACTTTCTGGTGGCAACTACTAGCCTGGGCAATTAGTATACCAGACAAAATAGCTTCACCAGCACTTATATACTAAACAGTGTGAAGGCCATCACATGCACTTGGGTGTTTTGTTTTTGTTATACTTTGTTTTGCTTTTGTCTCATGGATTGTTTACCATCTCATAGCCAACTCTTACTTATCCTTGAACTTCAACATCACTTCTTCACGAATGCTTGCACTGGTCTTCCAGTACATTGTCCGCTATTAACATCAGCACTCTGAGTGGAAACTGCCTCCCACTCTGTCACCTCTGGTACTTATATATATTTTTTGTTACCTCGTACCTCGTGTGACTTGTACTTAACACATGGTTGATATTCAGTATATTTATTTAAATCAATAAACAAATGATAAAACATTATCATAAGGTTTCTTCCAGATAATGTAAATTTATGCTTTTCTCTTTAAAGAAAAATAGTGCAACAGAATTATTATAGTTCTGACTTTAAAAAAACACAGGGAGCATCTCATTCAATAGGCCTCAGAACTTCTAAGAAAATAGGGGGGTTACAATCATAAAAAGGATGGTTCCATTTGTTCTAATGTTAAATACATGTTTTTTAAATACCCTATGTTTAATTATCCTGAGACCAGATTCAAGCTAGCATGAAATAAGCACTACATAGAAGTAGCTATAGCACATGGATAATTTTCACAATGCTAGGGAATGAAATGAAGTCCAAATCTCAAAACAAAACCACAAGTTAAGAAAGTAATTTTGCAGAGATTCTTTTTTAAGTCCATCTATCAGAATCCACTTGCTCTAGGTTTTCAGTTGCTTCATCTCCAGATAGTCATTTTTGTTTTCCAGCATTTTCTGCACTTACAGTTTTAGAGAGAATTTATAATCCATCAATATTGTATGTGTACTACACCAAGTAACTATTTTAAAATGTGTTTGAAAAAAATATATTTATTACAGAGAATTTCCACATCATTTTAACCCAGATCAAAGGTATGTGTTACTGCTGCTTTTAGATCTAGAAGCAAATTCTGAGTTTCAATTCAAGCAGCTGGAATGTCGTAGTCTCTTTAAAATCTGAAGTCCAAACTAAAGCATCAATTCTTTTTACAAAACATACTTTGACAGCTTTTGGAGTGATTAGTAATTTTGCCAAGAGAGCATGGCCAGACTTCTTGGTCCCTGAGAAGCATCCTGGCAGACCTCTTCTGGTCAGGATGCCTTTAGCACATGGAAGAATACTCTTAGTAAAATCCTGGGGTTGGTGGGAAGGAAGCACAGTATGGCTCACTGATAAAATAATTTTACTCTTCCCAGGTCAAATTATTCAGTTGCAAGTTCTATAACACAAGCTAAGTTAAAATAATTTTACTAAATTTTACCATTATCTGGTTATAAACCTGTTATAACCTGTTATAAGTTATAAACCTGAAACTCTTTCTAAACATAGCAAGCTACTCCTTCCTTTTTGCCCTTATTTGATCCTATGTCTAATTAGAATTAAAATTTTTAAATATAATAGACACTGACTGGGCTTCATTAAAATGTCGAGTAAAAATGTATCAAAAAGTTCTAAAATGTCACACTCTGCGTATTAAGTGCAACATCTGATTTGATGCTAAATTTGATGAGACAAGTACATTATAACCAAAACCCATACACAACTTCATAGTTTAATATTAACATAAGCCCACAAACAAATGAATTAATGGTTTAAAATGTGGGCTAAAATTTCCCAGTAGAAAAGTCGCAGCTTAGTCATTTTTTTTCATTCTCTAAAAGGAAAAAAAATTATATTGTCTCTAGCCTTACTATCCAAAAAAGGAAGTCAAAAGATTTATAAAAGTCAAATAAGAATACAAATACAAACTCCCTTGTAAATATGTGAATTCCTCCTAAAACATTACTTATTTAATAAATATATCTTTAACAAAGACTGTCATTCATGACACTTATTGTTTTCTCAGTTACTATCATTTCTTTAAACTTATTTTCCTCTAGAAATGAACTGATTTAAAAGTGTACTGATTAAAAGTCGACATCTTTTCTGTGAAATAATAAGTGTTGGTGATGATGTGAAGAAAAAGGAACCCTCATGCACTGTCAATGGGAATAAAAATCAGTATAGCCGCTGTGGAAAGCAGTATAAAGTTTCCTCAAAAAATTGAAAACAGAAATACAATTCAATAATTTCACTATTGGATATTTATCCAAAGAAATGAAAATATTAATTAAAAAAGATATATGCATTCCTGTTTATTGAAGCATTATATATAACAGACAAGATATAGAAGCAATCCAAAATGTCCACTGATAGATGAATGGATGAAGATGATGTGGTATATATACAAGGGAATATTACTTAGCCATAAGAAAAGAATGAGGGGTACCTGGGTGGCTCAGTTGGTTAAGTGACTGCCTTAGCTCAGCTAAGATCTTGATCCCAGAGACCCGGGATCGAGCCCCACATCGGGCTCTCTGCTCGGCAGGAAGCCTGCTGCTCCCTCTCTCACTCCCCCTGCTTGTGCTCCCTCTCTCGCTGTATTTCTCTCTATCAAAGAAATAAATAAAATCTAAAAAAGAAAAGAAGAGAATGAGATCTTGCCATTTGTAACAACATAGATGGCCCCAGAGGGTATTATATTAAATGAGATAACTCAGAGAGAGAAAGGCAAATACCATATGATTTCACTTTATGAGGACTCTAAAATAAAACAAATGTATAAGACTCATAAATGCAAAGAGCAAATTGCTGGTTTTTAGGTGGGGGGGAGGGAAAAAACATGTGAAGGGGAGTAGGGGACACAGGCTTCCAGTTATTTAATGAATAAGGGACAGGGATGAAAGGCACAGCCTAAAGCATGTAGCTAATGGTACTGTAATAGCGTTGTATGGTGTCGGATGGTAGATACACTAGCGGTGAGCATAGCAAAATGTATAGTGTTGCTGAATCACTATGTTTTATACCTGAAATTAATGTAATATTGTATGTCAACTACAGTTTAATTAGAAAATTTTTTAAGTCTGTCTTTCTTGTTTAAAAAGATTAAATATTAAGCTTGTTTAAGTGAAGAATGCAGTGATTCATTACTGTATCAAATGTACTCATTATTGTTGGTGTTGATTAACTTATTTGAAAAGAGGCAGAATTTCTTGACAGTTGTTATAAATCTATATAAGACACCACTGCCCATATCTTTAGTCCATGATAATAATAAGAGCTAGTACAATTAAAAAGTTTGTTCCATGCATAACTCTGAAGTAGGATATTAATATTATCTTCTTTTCTTGAGTTAAAGCAGAGCAGTTGATATTCAGAGACTACCCCCAAAATCATGCTGCCACAATTGGACAAAACAGAAACTCAAATCCAAGTCATCTGGGTGAAAATTCAGTGCTTTTTTAAAAGAAATGTTGTCTATTTAATATCCTACATCTGTGAATCTACCAAAAATTTACCTGCTCTCTACTTAATTCATAAATAAAATAAATTATAATCATCAGGGGTGCCTGGGTGGCTCAGTTGGTTAAGCGACTGCCTTCGGCTCAGCTCATGATCTTGGAGACCAGGGATCGAGTCCCACATAGGGCTCCCTGCTCGGCAGGAGGCCTGCTTCTCCCTCTCTCACTCCCCCTGCTTGTGTTCCCTCTCTGGCTGTGTTTCTCTCTGTCAAATAAATAAAATCTTTAAAAAAAATTATAATCATCATAGTTCTGAGCAGTCCTTGATCTCATTTTTTGCTCTATATTCCCATTTTTTTGCTCAGGTAGAGCTGTTTCCCTATGTCTCAGCCAGGACTTCCATTTATTTCCATTAATGTGGCATTGCCCCAAGTGGATTTAATGGTGGTATGAAGCATTTCTTCTACTCTCCTGCACTTTGGCTCTGCCATCAGGCATTCTCACCAGAAGATCACAACCAGGCACATGCCACACTTCAAAGACTTAATTACTATTATATCACATGACATTTATGTTAAATGAATTACAGACTGTTGAATATGGCAATAATGATAATAGGTAAAAGCTATTGATGAATAATTTTAATAGCATAGGTTTAGTGTCCGCCAAGATTCATGTTTCCTCATCAGTTATATGCTGCTAAAAGTTTCTCTGAATTACCTAAGCTCTAGTCCCACCGTTCAGGCATATATGGCTTTATCACATTACACGAAGGACCAGTATAAGTTAAGTGTAGAGATTTATAATTTCTTAATATATTTTATGAAATTCTATTTTGATTCAGTTTAAGGTGCTTTTATTGCTACTTTAGAGTAGTTTCTTTCTGGCTGAAATTTGTATAAATGTTTTGTACTATTTAACAGCCACCTACTGCACACATTACCTATAAAAGCATGATTTTATTTTACTATGAGACAGATACTGAATTACATCAAATACCTTTTCAGCATTGATACAGCATACATTTCTCCTTGAGCTAATAATATTATAAAATTATAATAACAGCTTTTCTAATGATAGACCTTCTTTATGCTCATGAGATGAAGCATGATATACAAATATAATACACTATTGTGCTACAATTTTATTGTGTATGCTTGTTTATATAATCATGATGAAAATTGGTATACTTTGTTTATTATTGTAATCACTCTTGTTAAATT
The DNA here is from genome assembly GCA_004023965.1 of Spilogale gracilis. Lineage (NCBI taxonomy): Eukaryota > Metazoa > Chordata > Mammalia > Carnivora > Mephitidae > Spilogale > Spilogale gracilis. The sequence continues at coordinate 11,232 of PITA01028079.1, forward strand.
TTGATATCAGAGTTATATATACATGGCAAATTCACAAACCATTTTTTTTATTTTCAACACTCTGGGAAAATTAAATTGCACAGAAATTACCTTTTCTTGGACATCCAAAAAGAATTTCTAGTGATATCACTTGGGCTATGGACTCTTAACTTCTGCTTTTGTTCTTTTTTGATTCAAAAAATGCTATCAAAGAGTACTTTTCACTATTTCTATTAATATCATAATAATTTTTTTTAATTTTTATCTTCTTGAATAAATTCAGTAGAACATTTTGTTATAAAATTAACCAATAAGATCTAGATTATCAAATTGGCCTCCAGTTATATAAGGCGTTCAATCATAATTTATAATTTTCTTAGTTTTTCTGTATCATTTATTACATTATCTTTCATGTCCCCAATATCATTTTCTTTTATTATGTTTATTATATAACGTTAGTTGCTTATTCATTTTAATGATAAAACTAAAGGAGCAACATACATTTATTACTACTAATTATCATACCATATAATTAAAATTCCTCCAAAACAATTGTGTGAATTTATTCTTTCCTATCACACTCCATTTCCTTGGGAGCTCCCTAGCATGGAGTGCTGGAAACAGATCAAATACTTTCATTATTTAAGTTCCATTTGTTCTTTAATGTGCACACACAGCTACCTTGCTTCCAAAAGAAGATATCATTACCTTTTTCCCTCCTGTTTGAAAAGTTTAGGCAGTCTGTGTTTTTTCTGCAGGAATATTTTAGGATATTGCTTTATAAACATAGTGTGAGCTGAAAGCACACTGCAAGCATTCCTGTTTTAAAAATAAAAAGAGAGAAAAATTAAAATTTAAGTATCATCAGATAACAGTTTCCAAAGGAAAAATTTTTAACTCAAGACATACCACTATTTACCCTAAAAATCAAATGACAAAAATATGAAACCTAAACATTCTGTGCTTTAAAAAAATCCACTATAAAAACTGTCCATAGTGTGCCTCAGTGAGAAATATTTTATGAACATCAGATTTATGGGAATGTCAAGGTCAAAAATTTAATTTTTAAGTTGAGCCTTCTTGAAACTTTTATTTCTGTAATTGATGAAAGCCCTTAATACACCACATAATTAAATTCCTCCAAAATTATTCAAATAGAGTTCACATATACATTACCAAAAAGTATATTTATCTGAATGTTTGTGATGACTTATGAAAATCTCATGAACTATATTTTTAGGACTAGAATAAAGATGTGTTAGATAAAAAAATCAGCACTTCCCAAACCAGAAGATCACTGGAATCATTGGAATGCTTTTTATAAGTATAGATTTCTGATTCTTTTCCTGAGGAAACGAGATCTCCAAGGATGGAAGTCTGTGTAGTTTTCTCTATTTTAAATATCCTACTCCAAGGGGCACCTGAGTGGCTCAGTCAGTTAAGCATCTGCCTTTGTCTCGGGTTATGATCCCAGGTTCCTGGGATCAAGCCTGGCATCATCTAGCTCCCTGCTCAGTGGGGAGTCTGCTTCTAACTCTTCCTCTGCTTATGCTCTTTCACTCTCTTTCTGTCAAATAAATAAATAAATAAATATCCTTCTCCAGGTGATTCCTATTTGTAGCCAGGTTTACAACCCATAGCAATTACTAAAAATGCCAATAGCAAGACCCACTTGATTGAGTAAATTACCATTCAGTGTCAGGTAATGACACATGTTTCTGGAAAATCTGCTTCATTCCATTTTTATTGACCACCACCATGAAATTTGTTTTTAAATGCTAGGCATTCATCTTGACAGCTTATTTCAATAAATATCAAAAATGATCACACTTAAAAATGAACACTGCTGGGTGGATCAGTCATTAAGTGTCTGCCTTCAGCTCAGGTCATGATCCCAGGGTCCTGGGATCAAGCCCCGTGTCAGGCTCCCTGCTTGGGGGGGGGGGCAAGGGGGGACTTCTTCTCCCTCTCTTACTCCCCCTGCTTGTGTTCCCTCTCTAGCTGTGATTCTCTATGTCAAATAAATAAAATCTTTAAACAACAGCAACAAAAATGAACACTGACAAACATCTTAGTCAATATTTTCCACAAGGCAATGAATACAAAAATCCTCAAGAAGGCTTTTCTTGTTTCATTGTCAATGTAAATAATAACACATTATAAAATGTTTATAACAGCTTTTTTTCTCAGGGGCCAAAGCTTCCTAAAACACCATATTAATTCTTTACACAAAACAAATACTACATACTTTAAGAATGCTATGTAAGTAATTTAACTGATTCACATAATGCAAAGTGAATTTGATTTAATATGACATTAGACATTTTCATACCTAATCTCACACTATAGAGACACACAGAGCAAGAACCCACTTTTATATCTAGTCACTGATATCATTAGAACATTTTTCAAGATCTCCCCCCCCCATTTGGAACTAGCATTCTACAGTCATCTATTTTGCACATTTACTTGTAATATATCAAGTACTTGTTATATGCCAAACATTGGACTAAGATCTTTACATGATTTTTGTCTCATTATGTATTTATATAACCTGACAAAGTTACTCTTCTTTATTGCCCATTTTGCACATAAAGAAACTACAAACTTGATTCATATAACTAGGAGTACAGGACACAGGATACAAAGGAAAACTAAACTGACTTGAAAATCCATTGTCAGGGTACCAGGATGGCTCAGCTGGTTAAGCAGTGGACTGTTGATTTTGTCTTGGGCCATGATCTCAGGGTCCTGCAATGCACCCTAGGTCAGACTCCATGCTCAGCAGGGAGTCTGCTTAAGGATTTTCTCTCTCCCTTTCCGTTTGCCCTTTTTCTCAACTTGCTCTCTCTCACATTATCTCTCTAAAATATAGATACATAATGACAGATAGATAATAGATAGATGATAGATGACAGATAGATAGCAACATACATACATACATACATATAGATAGATAGATCTTAAAAAAATATTGTCTTAACCTTTTGGATATACTGCCCCCATAAATAATAAAACATGTTAGTTCTTACTAAGTGCCAGCCATTATTCTAGGCAGTTCACATGCTTCAGATAATTTATCCTTATACAAATATATTTGTATATATGCTGATATTCCTATCATCCCCATTTTGTAGTAAAAGAAATTGAGACCCAAGAAATTCAAAAGTGTGACCTCTTTCCTTTGTCTGCATGGAGCCTATGCTACAAGACTTGGAAACCTACCCCAATCTGTGATCTAGATAGATCATCTTTGGAGTAGCTAAGAAGTTTACACCAAAATGCTAAGATGTTCACTCTTGTCATTCGTCATTTTCTATGTGTATGACTGAGTTGCTTGCTTCATCTAATCCTTGAGAATTTTCAAGATATGGTGGCAGGTGTACATGGACCAATGTTTATGATAGGTCTCCAAAGTAGTATCTTCAAGAATAAAAGATGTGGAAGGTTAAAATGGAAGTATCAAATGTAAGAACTAGGAATGATAAAGTTTTCAGAATGAGGCCTTAAGTGTCCTATGATATATATTCTACATCACAAAATGTAATTTAACAGTGTATTCCTGTTTCTGAGTCTCTTTTTAGAATAAAAACGTACAGTTCTCTGTATTCAGTAAGTATGCATTATTGTCTCAAACTATGTGAGGTTTGCAAATAACTGCCTCTAAATATGGATACGAGAAGATTAAGAGAAATGATATGATTAGAAAGCCAGGGACATAGAAAGATTAAGAATTACGGCAAGGTCAGAGAGTAGACCGTGGATCCAAGTAACTATTTGACACTTGAATACTATCCACAAAATAACATTTATAATTTCCTAGGCTACAAGTAAACACTGTCTATGTCTATGGACAAAATTCACTACTTTATTGATGCTCACCGGCAAGGAAAACTCACCTACAAAGAACTGCAATTTCCTCAAGCAGATGAAGGGGAGATACATCCAAAACCTATAGATTTACACACAAGAGCTCTAGAACACTTTCAGGATGCTCTATATCCAAGGGTCAAAATTAAATGCTTATAACAGTCAAGCAGGTATTAAAAGGTGGGGACTGTGCTGAATTGGAAAGAATGCCCATAAAGCCACAATCCCCCTGTCTATTGGTGTTTTCTTGTTTTTGTAACATATTAAGAGAAGTTCAAAGTAGTCAGACCCTGCAAGCTTTTGTTTTGTTTTGTTTGCTCTTACAGAAGCTAGAAGTCTGAAGGTTCATGTGAAATTTTGATTTTTAAATACTAGTAACTGCCACAGATTGAATTGTATTCCCCCAGAGTTCATATGTTGAAACCTCAGCCCCTAATGCAATTGTATATGGAGATAACATTTTTTGGATATAAAGTTATATGAGATCATGAGGGTAGGGACCTAATCTGATAGGATTGGTAGTCTTCTGAGAAGAGGAAGAGAAAGATCTCTCTCCACAACTAGGAAGAGCATTCTCAACAGAAACTAAATCAACTGGCACCTTAATCTTGGAATTCTTGCTTCCAGAAAAATAATTTCTGGTGTTTCAGACAATCTATGATTTCATGTTATGTCAGCCTAAGCAGACTAAGACAGTGACTTACTTTTTAAAAAGCTTTAAATTACTGTGTGAATCAATCAAAATAATCTTTGGGCTGTACACCAATTACACTATCCCAAGCTAAGGGAAGGAGCCCCAGTTAATGGCCTTGGCAGTGTTCCCTAACAGCATGACATGCAGTTACTTCTTGTATTCTCTACTAGATTGTGCCTATGATAAGAAATAAAAGAACCCTAGTCTTGGGATCAAAATGACCTGAATTTGTATATTATTTTTTCTATTTTATATAAACTTAAGCAGATCATATGCCTCAATTCCTTATATACCAATTGATGGATACATGTCTAAATAATAACAAAAAATTAATTTTCAATATACAATGATTTTATATCTCAAAAACTACTCTATGCTATAACAAACCATGCCTTTTTCTTCCTAGGCAAAGAGCTAAAAACTCTATTTCCCAACCTCTCTTGCACTTAGATGTAGTCTCATGGTTGAGGTATAGCCAATGGAACATGGAAGAGAGGGTGAGGGTAAATGTGCCCCATTCCAGACCAGGCCCATTAAAATCTGCTCCCAACCTCACCAAAAAACTCTCCTACAAAAGACTTTCCATGTCTTTTTCCCTTCCAGCTTAAAGCAAATTAGCAGTGTAGACTTGAAAACCACACACAAAGATGGATAACAAAAGTCTGAGAGAAGCCTAAGTTCCTAAATAGGAACAGCCTACCAATCAAAAATAACCCTATAAGGCTTGATCTGAGAAACAAAGAAACTTCTATTATGTTAAACCACTGAGATTTAGGGTTTAAATCTACACCGGCTAGAATACCTTAACAACTTATATCTTCTGCATCCTATTCAGTTCTGCTTACAAATCTGGGAACATAATACACTTTTAATAAAATACTTATTAATGGGGTCAAGATGGCGGAAGGCCAGGTAACCACATTTCGGGGATCTCCCTGAAGAGAGATGAATTCCAGCAAAAAATACACTACAAGACCACCGTGAACACCCATGAAATCAGCCTGAAATGTGATATTTCCCACTTCTGGACCGCCACGAGAGACAAGGAACATCGGGAAAAAGGCAGAAACAAATAAGAGGGTCTGGAAGCTTGCCCCCAGAGACAGGGGAGTGGGGGAGGAAGCCTGCAGAGCTGAACCATTGAAAACAAATACCCCAAAACAAAAGTGCTCTGTGAGTGAGGAATAACAGCAGAATGCGGCCTGAAGCGGGGCTAGACAGAAACGGGAAGACAGCGGAGCCCGAGCCCCGGGCAAGGCAAGGAGACTTTTTAAAATCTTTTTTTCTTTTCCCGCTGCCCACCAGGCCCGGCGCGCAGCCGCCTCCACCTGAACCGCCGCAGCTGCCACGAAGGCGGCGGTAGTGGATTCTATTTTTAAGCTGCTGCCCTTCTCTCCCGTTTCTCTCCACACCGTGGGCCGCGCGCAGACCCCCCCCCAGGGAAGGCATTTTTACAGACTTGCGTGGGAATAGAGAGGCCGTGGGTCCTAGGGCGCAGACAAAGTCCCGCGATCCAAAAGGAGTTGTGGCTTTGAGGTGCGGGAGTGAAACGACAGGCGGGCACGGGGGCAGAAATCAATACAACCTCTGCACTGGCTGTGACAGACTGCCAACCAGGAGGCTGGAAAGAGCCCCTCCCTGTGTAGAGGCTTTCTCTGGGAGGGAGGTCTGGGCACAGACATCTTGCTCCGACAGACTGAAACGGAACGGCAAGCCTGGCCCCCAGAAAGCAAGCAAGAAGCTCAGGAGGACAACATTCCAATGCAAAACTCCAAATTGGGGGAAAGGGAATTTATTAAACTCCTGGCACGGACTACAAGTACCAAAAGCCCTACAACTCAATGAAACAGTTTTCCACCTCATTTACTCTTTAAACGTTTTTCTATTTTTACTTTTAAAGCTTCCATTTTAAGCTTAAAAATACATTCTCACAGTTTTCGTCTTTCAATTTTTAGCCCCTTTCTTATCACAACGTGATACCCAATACAACACCCCATAACATTTTTTTTATTTTTGTTATTTTTTGTTATTTTTTTCTCTTTTTTACCCTGAAATTTTTTCAAACACACCCCTGTATCTTCTGCTTTTGTTGTTTCCTCTTGTTTCTCTATTCGCTCCCTCCGTTTTTCCCTTTCTTCTCTCTTCTTTCCTTTATTCTCTCTTTTACGTGTACATGTAGATACAAGCTTCAAGTCAATCCCACATCCCTATTCAATACTACCCCTATATACAATTGGTTCTAAGCCCCCTAAATCTTTTGAAAGTGGGCTCCTCCAACAATAACAACAAGACAAACTCGGGAGCATCTGAAACACATTCCTTGCCCACAAGGAGTGTCTGCCCTCACCTTCCCACTCTAGTTTGTCAGTGTATCTGTAATTGTCTTTGCTTTTATATTATATAAATACTGGTCTTGGGGGTCATATAAGTTGGACTTCGCTTTTTGATCTCTTCATTTACCCTTGATAACCCTTTTCTTTACCCTGTAACAGTTTTGTACCATATAAATCCTATCACCGGGCCCCGCTCTGGCAGGGGTGTCTTTTTTTGCTTCTTCTCTTCTGTTTTCTCTCTTCTTTCTCCTCCCTTTTCGGTGGTGAACCCTGGTTGCTCCAAAACCTTCCAACGACCAATCCACCTAAATAGTGGATGATATATCTACCATGCACCCTCTCAACCACTTCTCGCCACAATGACTCAGAGAAGGAACACCCAACAGAAGAAGAACCTGGAGACTGTAACCTCGGTCACAGAATTACTGGAAATGAACATAAACAATATGGCAGATATGGAATTCAGGGCAGCAATAGTCCAAGAAATAGTCAATTTAGAAAAGAACATTAGTCTCAAAGTGGAAGCCATAATAACAGAAGTGAAAGCTGAGGTTAGAAAGGCTTTAGATGAGATGCAATCTAATTTAAATATGCTAACATCCAGAGTAAGTGAAGCTGAAGATCGTATCAGTGATTTAGAAGACAGATGGAATAAGATGGAGAAGCAAGAGAAGACTTGGAGCAAACAACTAAAATCCCAAGAAAACAGAATAAGGGAAATGAATGATGCCATGAAACGCTCCAATATCAGAATTATTGGAATCCCTGAAGGAACTGAGAGAGAGAGAAGCCTCGAAAATATTGTTGAACAAATCATGGATGAAAATTTCCCAAATCTGAGGAATGAAACAAATGTTTATGTCCTAGAAGTAGAGAGGACACCCCCCAAGATCAATGAGGCCAGAAAAACTTCGAGGCACCTAATAATAAAATTCTTGAATCATAAAATCAAAGAATATGTCTTAAGGGCAGCTAGGGGAAAGCGATCCCTTACCTATGGAGGGAAGACCATCAGAATAACGTCAGACCTTTCCACAGAAACCTGGCAAGCCAGAAAGGGCTGGTAAGACATATTCAGGAAGTTACAAGACAAGAATATGCAACCAAGGATAATGTATCCAGCAAGGTTGACTTTCAAAATGGAAGGAGAAATAAAGAGCTTCCACGACCCCCAAGGTCTAAAAGATTATGCAACCACCAAGCCAGCACTACAAGAAATACTAAGAGGGGTTCTTTAGAGAAGAAACGAACCCAAGAGTGACACAAAACAGAAATATACAGAGGTAACTTATAGAAACATGAACACCACAGGCAACATGATGTCAATACAAAGATATCTATCAATAATCACTCTCAATGTGAATGGCCTAAATGCTCCAATAAAAAGACACAGGGTTGCAGACTGGATAAAACGACAGAACCCATCCATATGCTGTCTACAAGAGACTCACCTTGAATCAAAAGACACTTACAGATTGAAAGTGAGGAGATGGAAGACCATCTTTCATGCCAATGGGCCCCAAAAGAAAGCTGGGGTAGCGATTCTCATATCAGACAGATTGTATTTTAGTCTAAAGAATGTAGTCAAAGACACAGAAGGACACTACATCATTCTTAAAGGGTCTATACATCAAGAAGATCTAACAATTGTAAATATTTATGCTCCTAACATGGGAGCAGCCAACTACATAAGCCAACTGTTAAACAAAATAAAGAATCATATTGATGCAAATACACTAATCGTAGGAGATCTTAACACACCACTCTCAGCAATGGACAGATCATCTAAACAGAAAATCAGCAAAGAATCAA
>PITA01028080.1:0-19925 GCA_004023965.1 Spilogale gracilis
AAAAAAAAAAAAAAAAAAAAAAAAAAAAAAAAAAAAAAAAAAAAAAAAAAAAAAAAAAAAAAAAAAAAAAAAAAAAAAAAAAAAAAAAAAAAAAAAAAAAAAAAAAAAAAAAAAAAAAAAAAAAAAAAAAAAAAAAAAAAAATCTAGAAAAACCACAGATATGGAGAATAAATGATATGTCACTGAACAATGAATGCATCAACCAGGAAATAAAGGAAGAAATTTAATAATTCATGGAAACAAATGATAATCAAAACTAAATGGTTCAAAAATTTGGCATGCAGCAATAGTGGTTCTAAAAGGGAAGTTTACAGCAATATAGACTTACCTTAAGAAGAAAAATTTCAAATTAACAACCTATCCTTATACCTAAAGGAACTAGAAAAAAACAACTAAAAAAAGACCTAAAACCAGCAGAAAAGGAAGGACATACTGAAGATTAGAACAGAGATAAATGATATAGACACTAGAAAAGAAATTAATAATAATAATAATAATAATAATAAATAAAATAGATCAATGAAACCAGGAGCTGGTTATTTGAAAAATATAAATAAAATTCATGAACATCTAGCCAGAATTATCAAGGAAAAAAAGGACTCAAATAAAATTACAAGTGAGAGGGAAAAAATAACTAATAGCACAAAAATACAAACAATTTTGAAAAAATATTATGGAACATATATGCCAACAAATTGGACAATGTGGATGAAATAGATAAAGCCCTTGAAAAATACAAACTACCAAAATTGAAACAGGAAGAAAAAGAAAGCTTGCAGAGACGGATAACCAGCAAATAAATTGACTCGGTAACCAAAAAATTCCCAACAAACAAAAGTCCAGGACCAAATGGTTTCACAGGTGAATTCTACCAAAAATTTAAATAAGAGTTAATATCTTTCCTACCCAAACTTTTCCAGGAAATAGAAGTGGAAGGAGATAAAGCATAAGAGACTTTGGACTCTGTGAAACAAACTGAGGGTTTTGGAAGGGAAGGGGTGGGGGGATGGGTGATCCTGATGGTGGCTATTAAGGAGGAAACATATTGCATGGAGTTGGGTGTGGTGCATAAACAGTGAATCTTGGAACACTGAAAAAATAAGATAAATTCTTAAAAAAAAAAAAAAGAAGTTGAAGGAAAATTTCCAAATTCATTCTATGAAGCCAGCATTACCCTGATATGAAAAACATAAAGACATCACAAAGTAAAGAGAACTGCAGACCATCTCTCTCTCTCTTTCTCTCTTTTTAAAGATAATTTATTTATTTATTTGAGAACAAGAGAAAGAGACAAAGAGAGACAGCAGTGGGCAGGGGCAGAAGGGAAGAGAAACTCAAGCAGACTCTACAATGAATGTGCAGAGACTAATGCAGGGCTTGATCCCATAATGAGGAGATCATAATGTCAGCCCAATCCAAGAGTTGGTCACTCAACTGACAGCACCACCCGGTCACCTCTACAAGCAAGTATCTCTGATGAACATAGATGCAAAACTCTTTCCAAAATACCAGTTAACCAATCCAACAATACATTAAAATGTCATTCACCATGAGCAAATGGGATTTATTACTTGGTTTCAAGGCTGGTTCAGTATTGTCAAATCAATGTAATACATCACATCAGAAAGAAAGGATGAGAATCATATGATCATGTCAGTAAATGCAAAAAAAGCATTTGACAAAGTACAACATGTACTCATGATAACGACTATCAACAAAATCAGTTTAGAGGAAACATACCTCAATATAATAAACACTATCTATGAACAGTAAACATCATCCTTAATGAGAAAAAACTACGAGCTTTTCTCCTAAGGTCAGAAACAAGACAAGGATGTCCACTCTCACCACTTTATTTTTTTTAATTTTATTTATTTGTCAGAGAGAGAGCACAAGCAGGGGGAGTGGTAGATAGAGGGAGAAGCAGGCTCCCCACTGAGCAAGGGCCCCGATGCAGGACTCGATCTCAGGACCCTGGGATCATGACCTGAGCTGAAGGCAAAAACCTAACTGACTGAGCCATCCAGGAATCCCAACTCTCACTACCTTTTTTCAATGTAATGCTGGAAGTTCTAGCTACCACAATCAGACAACAGAAAGAAATAAAAGCATCCAAATCTGTAAAGTATAAGTTTCACTATTTACAGATGACATGATTCTATATATCAAAATTACAATGAAAAAATAAAATAAATTATTATTTAAAAAAAAGAAAATCCAAAAGACTCCACCAAAAAACTGCCAAAATTGATTAACAGATTCAGTAAAGTCAGGATATAAAATCAATGGACAGAAATCTGTTTCAGTTTTATACACCAATAATGAAGAAGCAGACAGAGAAATTAAGTAATCTCACTTAAAATTGTACCAAAAGTAGTAAGATATTAAGGAATAAAACAAAGATGCAAAAGATATGTACTCTGAAAACTATACAACATTGATGAAAAAATTGAAGACAACATAAAGAAATGGAAAGGACATTCCATGCTCATGGATTTGAAGAATAAATATTAAAATGCCTATACTCCCAAGGAAATTTACATATTTAAAGCTATCCATATCAAAATAATAGCAGCAGTTTTCACAGAACTAGAACAAAGAATCCTAAAATGTGTACAGAACCAAAAAAGGCTTTGGATAACCTATACATTCTAGAAAGAGAAATCTGGAGACATCCCAGTTCTGGATTTCAAGTTATATTACAAAGCTGTAGAAATCAAAAGAGTAAGGTACTGGCATAAAAAATAGATTCATGCATCAAAGAAAAGAACAGAAAACCCAGAAATTAAACCCACAACTACATGGCCAATTAATCTTCAACAAGCAGGAAAGAATATCCAATTGGAGAAAGACAGTCTCTTCAACACATGGTTTTGGGAACACTGGACAGCTACATGCAAAAAAAAAGAAAGGAAAGAAAGAGAAAGGAAGGAAGGAAGGAAGGAAGGAAGGAAGGAAGGAAGGAAGGAAGGAAGGAAGGAAGGAAGGAAGGAAGGAAGGAAGGAATAAAGAAAGAAGGAAAGAAAGAAGGAAAGAAAGAAGGAAAGAAAAAAGGAGGAGGAGGAGGGAAGGAAGGAAGAGAAACTGAACCACTTTCTTGCAGCATACATGAAAATGAATTCTAAATGGATCGGAGAACTTAATGTGAGATCTGAAACCACACATTCCTAGAAGAGAGCATCAGCAGTAGCTTTTCTAACATCAGCCTTAACACCTTTTTTCTGCATGGGTCTTCTGGGCAAGGGAAATAAAAGAAAAGATATACTATTGGGACTACATCAAAATAAAAAGCTTCTGTAAAACAAAGGATACAATCAGGAAAACTAAAAGGTAAACTATGAAATGGAAGAAGATATTTGCAAAAGACATAACTGATAAAAGGTTAGTATGCAAAATTTATAAACAACTTAAAAATTCACCACTCCAAAAGTAAATAATCCAATTAAAAAATGAGTTGAAGACCTGAACAGTTATTTCTCCAGATAAGGTATATAGATGGCCAATAGACACATGAAAAGATGTTTATCATCACTTACCATTATGGAAATGCAAATTAGTCAATGAGCTATCCCCTCACACCTCAGAATGGCTACAATCAACAGCACAAGAAATACTAAGTGTTGGCGAGGATGTGGAGAAAGAGGAACCCTCTTGCCCTGTCTGTGGGAGTACGAACTGAAACAACCACTATGGAAAACAGTATGGAGGTGCTTCAGAAAGTTAAAAATAGAACCATCTCATGACCCAGCAATCACATTACTGGGTATTTACCCAGAATACAAAATCAATAATCCATAAGAATACATTCAGCTATGTTTATGGCAGCATTATTTATAATAGCCAATATGGAAACAGCCCAAGTATGCCTCAATTAATGAATTGATAAAGTTAATGTGGGATATATACATATACCCCATTAAAAATAAACAACTCTTTTTCAGTCATAAACAATAAAATGTTGCTATTTGCAATGATATGGATGAGCTAGAGAATATAATGTAAAGTGATATAACTCAGAGAAAGACTAGTATTTCACTGATATGTGGAATTTAGGAAATAAATGAGTATGGAGCTATGGTGTATTATGGTAGGTGAAGTCAGTCAGTCAGAGAAAGACAAATACCGAGTGATTTCACTCATATGTGGAACTTAGGGAAAAAACCAGATGAGCACACGGGAAGGGGAAAAAAGGGGGGGGGGCATAAAAGATCCTTAATCATAGAGAACAAACTGAAGGTTGATTGAAGGAGGTGGGTGGGGGGATGGGTGAAATGGGTGGTGAGTATTAAGGAGGGCATTTGTTATGGTAACCGCTGGGTATTATATTTAATAGATGAATCACTAAATTCTATTCCTGAAACCAGTATTACAATATGTTAACTAACTAGAAGTTAAATGAAAATTTAAAGAAAAAAATTTTAGGCAAAAAAAAAAGAATGAAAGAGACAAACCAAGAAACAGACTCTTAACTATAGAGAGCAAATTGATGTTTACCAGAAGGGTGATAGGTGGGGGTATGGATTAAATAGGTAATGGGGATTAAGGAGTACACTTGTGATGAATACTGGGTATTATTCTGTAAGTGTTGAATCACAACACTGTGCAGCTGAAACTAATGTTACACTCTATGTTAACTAATTGGAACTTAAATAAAAACTTTTTAAAAAGTGACTACTGGAGTTATGTGCTTAAGCCTGTCTATTTAATAGCTCTGTTCTATACATCTTATATCACAGGGACCAATTTAAGTGGTATCCTCTATGGTTGTATGTTAGAAGATAAGTCTTGTGGAGCATCTTGTTGGCTCAGGTGGTTGAGCCTCTGACTCTGGATTTTGGCTCAGGTCGTGATCTCCGGTTTTCAGATTGAACTCTGTGTTGGGCTCCATACTCAGCCAGGAGTCAGCTTGGCTCTCTTGGCTCAAGCTGTCTCCCTGCTCATGCTCTCTCTCTACAACAAATAAATAAAATCTTAAAAAATAAGGTATATCCTGTAATTGCCTGTGTTTGTTATTAAATGAGACTTATCAATTTATTTATTCTAAATTTAGAATACTTGACCTAACTTATGGGATCATCTTAACTATAAAATATTAATAGAAGAATATTTTGGGAAAATTGGACCACATCAACAAAATATTTTCCTAGGTTACACTATTTTATCAAAAATAAGTATAAAAATCCATATGTAGCAAAAAGTTATGCTTTTGGAATTTCACAATAAGTGAAAAGCAGAGTAAAATATATGAAGTGAAGGCTTCTCACTAAAGAAATTATACAGATGGCATTTAAGCTTATGAAAAGTTGCATGAAATCATAGGTCATTAAAGAATTGCAAATTAAAACAAGTTATGAATGCACATCTTTTAAAATGGCTAAAATTCAAACTGCTGACAACAACATCAAACCTAGACAGGATGTTGGGCAAGAGTAACTCTCGTTCATATTGATAGAATTATAAAATGGTACAGCCACTTCAGAAACCACCATGGAAGTTTCTTATAAAGTTGAACATAGTTGAATACAAAGTTTCTTACAAGGTTAAATCCAGCCATCAGGCTTGTACTTGTATGCCCAAATGCCCAACATAGTTGAAAACTATGTCCCCACAAAATCTTGGACATGGGTATCCAGAGAAGTTTTATTCATCATTGCCCAAACCTGGAAGCAACAACCAAGATGTCCTTCAGTAAGTTAATGGATCAATGACCTGTCTTATTCAGAAACGAGCTACCAAGCCACAAAAGATATGGAGAAAACTTAGATGTATATTGATAAATGAAAGAAGCAAGTCTGAAAAGACTACATACCACATGATTTCAACTATATAACATTTGGAAAAGGTAAACCTATAGGGATAGTAAAAAGATCAGTAGTTTCCAGGGGTTGAAACACCGGAGGATTTTAGGGTGGTAAAACCGTTCTATATGATAATGTAATTGTGGATACAGGATATTAAATGTTCATCCAATCCACAGAAATATAAAATACCAGGAATAAACCCTAATAGAAACTTTGGACTTTTTCATAATAATGTATTAATACTGATTTGTTAATTTTGTTTTAAAGATTTTATTTATTTGACAGAGAGAAATACAGTCAGAGAGGGAACACAAGCAGGGGGAGTGAGAGAGGGAGAAGCAGGCTTCCTGTTGAGCAGGGAGCGGAGCCCGATGTGGGACTCGATCTGGGGTGTCCCGGATCATGACCTGAGCTGAAGGCAGTCGCTTAACTGAGCCACCCAGGTGCCCCATGATTTTTTAATTTTAACGAATGTACCATGCCAATGAAAGATGTCAGTAACAGGGAGACAACTGGTAGACAGCAGATAGGGGTGGGCTGAATTGTAGGCTGTATTTCACTGCACCTTATGCTCAATTGTTCAACTTAATATTGCCCTAAGAAATAAAGTCTTCAAAAATCCTAACCATTTTCTTTTTACTGGGGAAAAAATGTATTTTTGTATATAAGATGAGATCTACAAGAAATGTCAGCAAATATTTTCCCTGGGTTTTAGGTTTTTGGGTGCTTTAGTATGTATGCCTTTATATTAGTTTATTTTCTGATATTTCATGGTATAAATATTAATTTTATGATTAAAAATTAAAGAATGAAGTTACATATACCTAAAATAATTTCAACTGTCTTCATGCATACCTACATTTCAAGTATTCTAAGATAAAAGAGAAATCTTTGCTTATTCCTTTAAAAAAATCATTTTTGTGTCACAATGTGTCACTGTGGCACCATGAAAAAAATATAAACATTAGTTGGAGCTCACAAAAACAAGCTCACAGTCTGCATAATGAATAAGACCTAGGATAACTCATTTTAACACATTACCATAGAATACTCTTGGGGGCATGGGTCAAAGGCTGGCAAGGTCTAGTGAGATAGAATTATTTTATTCAGACAGTAACAGCAAAGTCTTTTAGCATGGACTTTTGTGGGAGAGTGATTAAGAATATGGTAGATGCAGGACCTAAAAAAGGCCACAGAGAAGAGAAATAGGTACTCTAAAGGAATGGTGAGAAATTTAATGTGATTATCTGTCAAACAACATTAATTATCTCAGAACAGAATTCAGATTAATGGTCAGATTAATGGTCACCATCCAATTAAAAATAAACCAAATATTTATGCAGATTAATGGTCACCATCCAATTTAATGCAGATTAATGGTCACCATCCAATTAAAAATAAACCAAATATTTATAGATAGGTTTTGGAAATTTCATTTTGATAAAATTTGCAGAAGTTCACTTATTACACAAGTAACTTGGAAACATCAAAGTTTCTAGTAAAGAGCACTGTAATGCTGTCCATATATAGATATATTAAATAAAGAGGTCATCAGACTGAGGTCATTCTAATGCCTTGGTAGCCCTCTAAAAAGGGCCTTTAATGTGAGAATGCAGAAATCCCTTTTGAAAATCTTCTTAAAAAGTTTAAAAGGAGTATTTGACAAAATATATAGCAAACAAAAGTATATATGCAAACCAAAAACTTAGGCAGAATCAATGCATTTGAATCCAAGAAAATAAACTTAAGAACTACCAATCATAGTCAACTAGGCTTTCTCAAATAGGACTACTTAAACTATTCCTAACCAAATAATTTTCTTTCTTCCCCATCTTCTCTATAAGAACTTCTTCCCCAGCTCCTGTTGGTGAAACACACATAAACTCTTGAAAAAATGTTACTATACTTCAGTTTATCGTGTGTGTGTGTGTGTGTGTGTGTGTGTGTGTGTGTGAGAGAGAGAGAGAGAGAGAGAGAGAGAGAGAGAGAGAGAGAGAGAGAGAGACACTGGTGTTTTGAAGCCCAATTAAGTACGTATTTTCAAAATAATACAGATAAGCATTATTGAGAACCTATGTTGGATTAGGGGACAATAATCACATCATAATTCCTGAGAACTATGCTGAATTCTGTTCTGAGATAACATTTGAGTAAATAAAAGAGCAAATGCATAATTGTTAATAAAATCTCAGTATTTTTTCATGACTTTCTAAAATGTAAAGCTAAGGACACACTGCTTACCCTAAGGGTAGCAAAAAAAAAAAAAAAGGAAGATAAAAAAGGAAGGGAAGAGGGTTAGAAGAGAAAGCAGAAAGATGGATGGAAGGAGAGTAAACTGATCAACAGCAACATGATAGGAAGAAAAATGTCATCATACAAAGTAATAGTGTTCCTTTAACAATGTAGAACCTCAGGTGTTGGTACTTGAATATCAAAGACGTGTTTAACATTCAGACTAAATAAAACTAGGAAAGTGGTAGATGCTCTCTGCCTTATATCTACCTCTCTCTTCCTCTCCCTCTCTCTTTCCAAAAGCACAACTCTGATCCTACTCATCTTGGTGCAGGTGCTGAGCACTAACTCAAAACTCCTTCTCTTTCACCTCTTTCTCCACTCTCACCCACATACATAATGGTACTCCATCAAACACGAACTGGGAGAAGACAGGTGTGGAAGCAATGAAGCTGTAGTAGAGGTAAAAGGAAGCCTTTAATAAATCAGCATATTTGGATAGGGGGATGGAGAAAAACTCTTAATAAATGTACATCACCAGATGAAGTTTAGTATTGCATGTATAATGAACAGGAAAATATTCTCAGCCTTTAAGTACTCTCTGAAGTGCTTTGAAGAGCTTGGGCAAACTTGTGTTTTATGCAAATCAAAGCTGTCTATTTAAAATGCATCATCATCTTAATTTTCACAAATAGTAAAGCAAAAGTCAGAGTGAAGAAAGCACATTGTCTCTGGAGGAAAAGAGGGAGGAATATTAATAATATCTTCCTAGTTCAATTGTTTTAGGTACAAATGACTTTATAATGTTCTTGATAATCTGTGCTTTCAAAAAAGGGGGTGGCCGGGGCACTTGGGTGGCTCAGTTGGTTAAGTGACTGCTTTTGGCTCAGGTCATGATCCTGGAGACCAAGGATCGAGCCCCACATCAGGCTTCCTGCATGGCGGGAAGCCTGCTTCTCCCTCTCTCAGTCCCTCTGCTTGTGTTCCCTCTCTA
Organism: Spilogale gracilis; assembly: GCA_004023965.1. Taxonomy (NCBI): domain Eukaryota; kingdom Metazoa; phylum Chordata; class Mammalia; order Carnivora; family Mephitidae; genus Spilogale; species Spilogale gracilis. The sequence goes on from PITA01028080.1 coordinate 9,028, forward strand.
GCTATGTTTCTCTCTGTCAAATAAATAAAATCTTAAAAAAAAAAAAGCCTATTTTTCTCAGATTCTACAGAAATGTATCTAAATTCCAAAGACCAAAATGATCACATTCCAGAAGATATAACACAACACCTTTTTGAAATGTACTGTTTTCCTCAATGACTGATACATATTTTATCAACAAAGTGTATAGCAAATTCACTCACTTATTTTGATTTCTACTGCCACCACCCTAGACATAAGTACAAATGGCTCTCTTCCATAGTTGCATAATTTTTTTTCTTTTAATCTTTTCAGCCTTCTCCCTCCATAACCATCCAGTCACTATATTCTTAATCAATTCACTGCAAAGCAGCCAAAAATAATAAACATAAGATTTCATTCTGTTCATGTTACTCCTCCACATATAACCATCCATTGCCTTCCTACTTTTTTGCATTTGCAAAACCCATAACACAGTCTTCTAGACTACAATTTTTTGTATAATTTTTTGCACTTGCAAAACCCATAACACAGTCTTCTAGAGTTACACCCTCATGATTGAGACCTTATAACTTTATAAAATTAGCAACTTTCATCTGCTTGTTATCTTCACATAATTATAACCAAGTATTGTCATAAATTTTAGATACTTAGTCCCTATGTTTTGATTGAGTAGAATATGTAAGACCAATATTATTATCGTCAATTCAAGGCATTAAAAACATATTCCAACAGAAAGTTAGTGGCAGAGTGAGGATGGATAACCTAGGATTTGTGGTATGGCATTTAAAAGTACACAAAAAGAGGGCACCTGGGTGGCTCAGTGGGTTAAAGCCTCTGCCTTCCACTCAGGTTGTGATCTCAGGGTCCTGGGATCAAGGCCCACGTCGGGCTCTCTGTTCAGCAGGGAGCCTGCCTCCTCCTCTTTTTTTCAGGCCTGCCTCTCTGCCTACTTGTGACCTTTCTGTCTGTCAAATAAATACATAAAATCTTTAAAAAACAAGCACACAAAAAGAAAACATAAATGGTATAATGAGATAGTGGCACAATTCACAGGAGGTGTGGAAGTCTAGGAGAAAACAAGTGGGTGGAAACCAAATTAACAGCTCAGTTTTATGTATTTATAATATATTTAAGTGAAGCTGTCAAGTTGGTCCTTGAATATGCAAATGAAGCTGATAGGAGAGATCAGATACATGTATGTGATATATATCCATGTACTCGATGTCATCAAAGTACAGGAGGGAGCTCCCCCCAAAAAATAATAGAGAAAAAAATGCAGCGTACTTAAACTTCGAATGAAATAACTACACCATATAGAGGTCAGAAAAAAATGGAGGGTTTTAATGAAGATTAAACACAAGTTTTCAGAGAAGAGGAAAACCTAGGACAAAGTGATAGGAAGAGCACTTAGAGATGTGAACAATTATGTCAGATATTGATGAATGTCATTCAGGTAAAATAAAAATATCTCTTGTGGATCTGATAGAATGAAGCTATCAATGGTTTTGACATGAACAGCTTCATCAGATTAAAGGAGGAGGTGGACGGAGGTTTTGTTAATGTCTTTGTTTAGGTGAAAAGCATTATAGTTTGTTACTCAGAATGATGTGAGCAAAGAAGGAAGTCTATTGATGGCAGAGAGTTGTAGTAATCAAAGAATGATGCATTTAGGTTATGAAGATTAGATGTAAGCATATTGGCTAGAATGTACCATATGCTCAATAAATGGTAGCTATTAATCTTTTATCAGAAAGAGTAAATATTATTGTAGTAAGTTTTATTATGTACTGTGTGTGATAAAATGAAGCACTTCTTTTGTTATTTTTTTGCTTAGCTCAGTCTTAAAATGGCTGTTGCTTCAATAAGGTCATACTTATTGACAAGTAAGATTAGAGCCATAAAATAGCAATTCACTGACACTCTCCCATCCCTTCTACCCCAAATCTCACCTGCTACTTGTTTCTCCTAAATTGTTCTAGAAACCACAAAGGGATGATTCATGAGGGGTCCAAGGATTAACTAATTGTCTTGGATACCAGGTGGTGTCTGTTCTCCTTCTCTGCTCCTTCAGAGATGCCTCTATCTATCGTCACTATATCCAAAAGAGAGAGCTGTGTGACCATAGCTGCTACTGACCAAGAGCACCACTCATCCCTCAAAAGCAGTGATCAAGAGTGTTAATCTCTGCTTGCAACGCCTAACACTGAAGACAATGAGGCATCACAGCTGGTACATTCACCATTGCCAACTACCACTGTAATTGCTGCATCTATCATTGCTAATCCTGCCACCAGATTTTCCAATGCCTTTTCCAGTAACCACAGTAATATTCCCATGTGCCTTGCTCTCACTGTCCCAGGAGTGTTGTAGAATAGTATTCACTTTGCTCATATTTGCCCTTTCATTATCACTTTCTCCCTCTAGTAATCAATTGTGAGTTCAGTGAGGCTGGAGCTATGGATAATGTGCCACTCTCACTATACTGACCTTTCCAAATGCTCACTTTCCCTTGTTTAATTTTATTCATTCCTTTAATTTGGGGGCTGGGGGGATGGTGTGGTAGGTGTTGGTGGTAGTAGAGATTCTTCGCTTATTATGTAAGTGATCTACTTCCAGACTAAACCATTCATATCAGGATTTTTCTAGCATGGACACAAAATAAGTCCCTGATATCATTTTGCAAAACCAATCAGAAGACTTATCTTTTTATATATTCTGTATTATACTTGAGAGAAAAATGCAAGTAAATGGTTAATATGTAATGGAAGGGGAAGGAACCAAAGATGCTTTCCTTGTATAAATTTAAAACATCAGTAAATTAATTTATGAAAGTTACCTTCAGTGTAAATCTAGTTCTAAAATAACCCATGATGACTCATAAGCTGTCCTCAAATGCAAGGTCAAAAAAACAATTTATAAGTCAGATGCATTTTGGCCCAATTTTCTAATTCAATAAATTTTTTAAATGTTTTCTTTTTTTAGTACTTCTTTGAAGTCATGACAGAGTGTTAATATAGGTTTAGTAATCATAATAACCAAATGCTTATTTCCCAAAGATATTGTTTTGGATGTCAATTGGCAAAGATCCCACATGATGGTAATGATGATAATGGACCTGCACCTGGTACATATTAACGGCTTAATATTTTTAAAATTGACATATGAATGAATTATAACCAAAGTACTACAAAACATATTATTGGATATCACCTGATTTGACTCATAAAACAATCTTGTAAGAAAAGGAGGAATTCTTGATCTCACTTCAATGATGAGAACTAGAGAAATTAAGAGATTTGTCCAATTACCCACAGCTAATAAAATAACTGAAAGTTGGGAGTACTGCTCCAGCCCCTTTGCTTTTTTCTTTATTTCCTTCCTAAAGTGTTTTCTCTCTATTATTGAAATGGGTTTTTTTGTTTTTGTGTTTGTTTAAGATTTTATTTATTTATTTGACAGAGAAAAACACAGCAAGAGAGGAAACACAAGCAGGGGGAGTGAGAGGGAGAAGCAGGCCTCCCGCAGAACATGAAGACTGATGGGGAGCTGGAGCCCGATGTGGAGCTCAATCAGGGGACTCCAGGATCATGACCTGAGCCAAAGGCAGACACCCAATGACTGAGCCACCCAGGTGCCCGAAATATGTGTTTTAAGATAAGTTGGTGGAAGCTTTACAATTGGGCTTTGGTGACCCATCTGTGCCAATTGTGACTTAAATATCTCATTTGAATCCCCAGATTCTTCTCAAAATATACTTGTCCTTCAAAAACTAGTTAAATAAAATGAATCTGGATTTCTTTACCATGAGGTTTAAGTGTTTTGATTGACAAGCATCCACTCTGTTACTTTGACAAGTACCATGCTTAATAAGCCAATTCTTAAACTATTCTTTAGTGTCAACGAGTGGGTTCAATAGGTGAATTTTTATTGTGCTAAAAACGGTGTGGGGGGGGGAGTTGCAGATAACTCAATGCATGTGAAGCTATTAGGAAACAGTGGACAAATCTTCCATCCACAGAAATAGGTGGCTCTGTGTTGCATGGCACAATGGACTTCTATTTTTTTATCCATAAAAAATGAAAGATCCCTAACCCATGCAATATACCTGGCAAATATGTTAGTGACAGATACACTTAAAAAAAAAAAAAAGTCTTTACCCACATCACAGGAAGAAACATGGTGGTTTTTTTTAAAACACAAGTCAGCAAACGTCTCCAAAGGCAAAGCAGACAAAAGTGAAAATGAACTTCTGGGACTTCATCAAAATAAAAAGCTTCTGTACAGCAAAGGAAACAGTCAACAAAACAAAGAGGCAACCCACAGAATGGGAGAAGATATTTGCAAATGACACTACAGACAAAGGGCTGATATCCAAGATCTATAAAGAATTACTCAAACTCAACATCCAAAAAGAAGATGAACACATCAAAAAATGGGCAAGAGACATGAAGGGGCACTTCTCCATAGAAAATATACAAATGGCTAACAGACACATGAAAAAATGTTCATCATCACTAGCTCTCAGGGAAATTCAAATCAAAACCACTGAGATACCACCTTACACCAGTCAGAATGGCCAAAATTAACAGGACAGGAAACAACAAGTGTTGGAGAGGCTGCAGAAAAAGGGGAACTCTCTTACACTGTTGGTGGGAATGCAAGGTGGTGCAGCCACTTTGGAAAACAGTGTGGAGATTTCTTAAAAAATTAAAGATAGAGCTACCCTATGACCCTGCAATTGCACTACTGGGCATTTATCCCAAAGATACAGATGTAGTGAAAAGAAGGGCCATATGTACTCCAATGTTCATAGCAGCAATGGCCACAATCGTCAAACTGTGGAAAGGGCCAAAGTGCCCTTCAACAGATGAATAGATAAAGAAGATGTGGTACATATATACAATGGAGTACTGTGCCTCCATCAGAAAGGATGAATATCCAACTTTTGTAGCAACATGAACTGGACTGGAAGAGATTATGCTGAGTGAAATAAGCCAAGAAGAGAAAGTCAAGTAGCGCATTGTTTCACTTACTTGTGGTGCATGAGGGATAAACTGGAGGACAGTGGGAGAAGGAAAGTAAATGGGAAGTAGGGTAATTCGGGGAGAGAAACGAAACGTGAGAGACTTTGGACACAGAAACAAACTGAGGGACTTGGAGGGAGGGGGTTGGGGGCTGGGAGAGCCTGGTGGTGGGTACTGAGGGCACCTATTGCATGGAGCACTGGGTGTGGAGAATGGGCAATGAATCTTGGAACACTGAAAAAATTAATTAATTTAAAAAAAAAAGGAGTGCACTTGTGATGAGTGCCAGGTGATGTTTGGAAGTGCTGAATTACTAAATTCTACACCCGAAACTAATGTTACACTGTATGTTAACTACATTGAATTTAAATAAAAATTTGGATAAATTAAAAAAAGAAAAACACAAGTCAGCAAAAGTGAAAATTTATTTGCTGCTTCAAGACCAAGTCTAGATACAGCAAAAAATTTGACTATGCTATTCTTACTATTTAAATTGTATTCTAAAAAATAACAGTTATTATTTTATATAATATAACAAGACAGGGATCTTGCTAAAATGCAGACTCCCAGGTCTCACAATTAAAACTCTTCAATTAGAATTTGAAGAATTAGAATTAACAAGATTCACCAAGCAGTTTCTATGCAGACTAACAATGTGAAAAATAATTATCTAAACTCAAAGAAACCTCATCAGCAGGTATTACATTCTTTTTAATAATGGTTCTAAAATCAAGTATTCAATTAATTAATCAATTTATTTATTCTTCCAAAATATATACATTTATTTATGTTATGATTTTTAAAAAAACACTCATAGTAATGGCTCTTATGGCACTTTCAAATTAAGGGTTAGACAAAACTTGAAGGAGAAAAGTGGTAAGTTTTTCAAAAGAGAAAATACAGGTCGTGAAAGTTATAAAACTAGACTAGGGTAATGATTCTCAAATTTGAGCATATCTACTCATCACCTAGAAAGCTTGTTAAAACACAGATTTGGGGGTCTCAGCTCCATACCCCACACCCCTAGAGCATGTGATTCAGCAGTTCTAGGATGCTGTCCAATAATTTGCATTTCTATCAAGCTTATCAGTGAGGCAGATGCTGCCACTCCAATGACCACACCTTGCATATAAAGGATATAGAGTTTAACAGTAGTCTTCTCTTCAAAAGTGAACATTAAGTTGACCCGAAGATGAGAAAGTAACTAGTTCAATACTGAGGTAATGAGTAGCAGAGAGATTTAACATGTGTAAGAACTATGAGGTAAAAGGCAAGGGGGGAAAAACGAGAAAATAAGGAAATCACTGAGAGACGGAGACAGTATAGAGGAAAGAGTAATGCTGATTCAAGAAAGTAAAAGAGAAGTGCAGCACACCTGGAATGTAGAGACCTAAAATAAGAGATTTAACAGGTGAGGCAAGAACTAAACCATGAAGAGTCTTGTTATCTATTAGACTGATTTGGGGGTTTTCGCATAAAGACCTCTGTACAACTCTAAAATGTTCTAAGTAAAAATTTAATTAATCATAGTTTTTAGTTCATAGTTTTTAGATTTTTCTGATAGAAAATGTGAGGACTGGAGTCAAATTTTCATATGAGAGGATCTGTCAAGAGAATATAACTGTCTTCTAGAAAGAGGTAAGAGTAGATTAAAGTGATGGGGGAAGAGGCTAGAAACCACTGAAAACTCAGTTGGATAGCTTTACCAAGTTTTAATTCACCTTTGTTACACACTGATTGCTGTGTGGTGGCAGTCTTAAAGACAATGGCCTGAATTTCTTGTGTGGGTTCTTGGTTCTGAAGAAAGATACCAAACCTTATGCCAAAGTAAATTGTGTTTGTCTGTTTCCATCTGCCCAGGGGATCCCTGAAGGACTGACACAAAGAGTTTACCTGTGTTTTGCCCAATTGGGAAAACTTCAGTGGCGAAGAAGCAACTTTAGGGAAGAAATTCCCCAAAATAGTTGAGGCAAATGAATTGAGCCTCTGCCATCTGGAGCAAAGGGTAACCTTTGTGACAAACAATAGACAAGCTGAAAGCTTTGGAGAAAAATTTGGAAGTATAGTATTTTGTGGATTAAGAGCTCTGAAAAACTCCTGGATATATAACTGCATTTGGAAAACCAACATATACGAAAAAGGTAGAATGCATGCTCAGAAAAGACCTGAATAGTCATTAACCTTTCAACTCTGGCTGAAATGTAGTTTCAGCACACACAGGAAATCAAAAGGCTGAAGCAGAGTTGTGAATGATCTGGCTGAATCTGAATGTCTCCAAACAGAGCCAATTGGCCAAAAATAAGTAAGTAAATAAACAAATAAATAATAATTCATTTTCTGACTTTTTCTTAGATGTAGAAATTTGAGAAAACCTATTAGACATATACAGAACTTTCTAATGATAGAATAGACATTCTTCTTATGTGCATATGGAATATTTTCAAGATAGATAAGTCTAAACACATTTGACATTAGTATCTTTTCTGATCACAAAAAAGCACCTTTTTAAATTTAAAAAAGAAATCACACAATGTATGCTCTCAGACCATGTTGAAATTAAATTAGAAATTAGTAACAGAAAAATACCTAGAAAACACCAAAATTTATAAATAACATTCATTGAAAACACATGGGGCAAAGAAGAAATCAAGACACATGAAAAAAGATTTACAATTAAATGAAAACACAATTTATAAAAATTTGTGCAATATTGAAAGCAGCACCTAGAGGCTAAATATATAGCACTGAATTTATGTATCCAAAATATGTATCCAAAAATAAGAAAGACTAAATCGAAATCTTAAAAATAAAAAGAAGAGAAAATTAAACTCAAAGTAAGCAGAAGAAAAGAATAAAAATTAGAACAAAAATAAATGAAACTGAAAACAGAAGATCAATGGAGAAAAATCAGTGAAGCCAAATACCGATTCTTTGGGAAGAGCAAGAAAATTGATATACCTCAAGTCAGGCTAAATAAAAAAAAAGATAATATGAATTACTAGTATCACAAATGGAAGAGGGGACACTACTACAAATGCCAAAGAAATGTAAAAAATGATAAAGGAATACTATGAAACACTAGGTCCACAAATTTGATAACCTTAGATTAGATGGACATCAATTCCTTAGAAGACATAATTTTCAAAACTCACAGAAGAAATCATCTGATTAGGATCATATCTATTAAAGAAAATGAACCAACAGTTGATAGCCTTCTAAAGCAAACTATCAGAACCACATGAATTTAACGGTAAGTTCTACCAACAATTTAAGGAAGAAATTGTGCTGATTCTCTATATCTTTCAAAGGATAGAAACAGATAATACTTCCTAACACACTCTGTGAAACCAGCATTACTTTAATGCCAGAACCAGGTAAAGATATTACAAAAAAAGAAAACTACAGCCATTAATGGAAAAATCTTCAACAAAATATTAGCAAATTGAATTCAACAATTTGTAGAAACAATTATTCACTATGCCCAAGTGGAGTCTAACCCTAGTAGGTAATTCTGATCCAACATTTAAATCAATTAGTGTAATCCATAACAACAATAGACTAAAAAGGAAAAAAAGTCACATGATAATATCAATATATGCTCAAAAATCATTTGATAAAATCCATATCCCATTTATGTTAAAATTAACAGAAATCTAGGAATAGAGGAAAATTTTCTCAATTTAATTTTTAAAAATCTACAAAAAAGACCACAAAAACTCCTACAGCTAACACATTTTGTGAGAAACTCAGTTTTCCAGGTATAAGGGATAAGGATGTCCCTTCTAATCACTGTTTTTCAATATATTGAAAGTCCTAGGTAATGTAGTAAGATAAGAAAATAAAAGGTATTTGGATTGCAAAGAAAAAAATAAAACTGTCTTCTCAGATGACATGATTATCTATGTAGACAATTTGACAGTATCAATAAAAAAAATCTCCCAAAACAAAACAGAATGATCATAGCCATGTTGCAACATACAAGGTTAACATACAAAAGCCAATCACTTTTCTATATACCAGCAACAAGTAAATGGAATTTGAAATTAAAAATGTAATACAGTTCACCTTATCCCCCAAACAGAATGCTTTGGTAGAAATCTAACAAAGTATGTGTAAGATATATATGAGAAAAATACAAAGCTTTGGCAGTTTCTTATAAAACTAATCATACTCCTACCAGATTATCTAGCAATTGCACTCCTTGGTATTTATCCAAAGGAGCTGAAATTCTGTGTCCATACCATAACCTACACATAGGTATCTTTAACAATTTGATTACTATTTGCCAGAACTTGAAAACAGCAAGGATATCCTCCAGTAGGTGAATGGACAAATAAACTGGCACATCCAGAGAATGGACTATTAATCAGCATTAAAAGGTGATGAGTTATCAAGCCATGAAAAGACTTGAAGAAATTATAAATGCCTATTATAACATGTAAGAAACCAATCTGAAAAGACTACATACTGCATGATTCCAACTATATGACATTTTGGAAAAAGCAAAACCATTGAGACATTAAAAGTATCAGTGGTTACCAGAGGCTAGGGAGTAGGAAAGGGATAAATTAGGTAGGGCACAGAGAAGTTTTAGGGCAACAAAAATACTTTGTGTGATGCCATAATAATGGATACATGTCACTAACACATTTATCCAAACCCACAGAATATACAACACCAAGAGTGAACCATACTGTGACTTTTGATGATCATGATGTGTCAATGTAGATTCATCAAGTATAGGAAATGTACCACTCTGGTGAGCTATATTGATAATGGGGGAGGTTAATAATGTGGGAGGGGGATATATGGGAAATATATTTACCTTCTCAACTGTGCTATGAACCTGAAACTGCTCTAAAAACATAAAGTCATAACAAAATAAATTTTAAAAATAAGATTAGAAAACAATTCTATTTACAATAACATCAAAAATTAAAATAACCAGGAATAAATTTAATTAAGGGTGTGCCTGGGTGGCTCAGTTGGTGAAGCAACTGCCTTCAGCTCAGGTCATGATCTCAGAGTCCTGGGACTGATTCCTGCATCAGGCTCCCGGCTCCATGGGAAATCTGCCTCTCCCTCTGACTTTCTCACCTCTCATGCTCTCACTCTCTTTCCCTCTCAAAAAGATAAATATTTTAAAAAATTAGACTTGTATAATGAAAAGTACAAAACACTACACATAGAAATTAAAGAAGGCCTAAGTAAACAGTAAGACACCATACATTCATGAACTGTACAACTTAAAACCTAAGATAGCAATTCTCCCCCAAAGTGGCATAAAGATTCAGTGCAACCCCTATCAAAACTCTGATGACTTATTTTGCTAGTTACCTATTTTAAATCTTACTACAAATGTGAACAAAACTATGGGATGCTGTCATAAGGATGAATATATAGATTAGGGGAACAGAATTGAGATTTAGAAATAAGCTATATATCTGTGATCTAATGATTTTGACAGAGATGTTAAGGTTATTCAGTGGACAAAAAGCATCATCAACAAATAATGTTCAAATGGATATCCACATACAGAAGAATAACTCTGAACCCTCACCTCACACTATTACAGTTAACTCAAAAGAAATCAAAGATTCAATTATGAGAGCTAAACCTATAAAACTCTTTTTTTTCTATTATTTTTTTATTGTTATTAAACATTTTTTTTCCAGTGTTCCAAGATTCATTCTCCATTCCCCACACCCAGTGCTCCATGCTTTAGGTGTCCCCAGTACCCACCACCAGGCTCTCCCATCCCTCCACCCCCCTCCCTCCAAGTCCCTCAGTTTGTTTCTGTGTCCAAAGTCTCTGTTGTTTCATTTCCCTCCCTAGATTACCCTAGTTCCCATTTACTTTCCTTCTCCCACTGTCCTCCAGTTTACCCCTCAT
>PITA01028081.1:0-19924 GCA_004023965.1 Spilogale gracilis
GGGGCACCTGGGTGGCTCAGTTGGTTAAGCGACTGCCTTCGGCTCAGGTCATGATCCCGGAGACCGGGGATCGAGTCCCACATCGGGCTCCCTGCTCGGCGGGAAGCCTGCTTCTCCCTCTCTCATTCCCCCTGCTTGTGTTCCCTCTCTGGCTGTGTTTCTCTCTGTCAAATAAATAAAATCTTTAAAAAAAAAAAAAAAAAAGCCAATGATGATAGACTATGGTTTACCAAGTTAATTTTTTAAAGATTTAATTTATTTGTTTGAGAGAACAAATAGCATGCAGGAGCATGGGGAGGGGCAGGGGGGGAATCACGAGCCTGAAGTAGGACTCAATCCCAGGACCACGCCAAAAGGTTCTTAACCAATTGGGCCACTCAGGTGCCCGGTTTACCAAGTTTAAAACAGAAATAATCTTGGTGTGTATTTGTAGATAACATTTTATAGCCAATTCTATAGTTCTCAGTCATATAAAAATCAGGAATATTTAATAGATAGTCACTTATTAAATATGCGTTATTAACTTAAAATTTGGAATAGTGTTTCTTTTCAAATGTAGAATTGCAACTCAGTTATGTTTGGAAGAACTTGATTTCTTTTTCATGTTATTTTAAGTCAGGAATATGGACACTTCTATCAATGTTTAAGAAAACACAAATTACTCATTTGAAAAAGAAGTGAAAAATAAAACCACTTGAGACACAGTAAAATGCACAGAAGCCATTTTAAAGTGGCTTCCATCAGCTAACTTTGGAACAATTTTGAGTATCAGAATGATCCAGAGAAATAGATATCTCATAATGAGTAAAAAGAGGACGTAAGAGTCTCTGTGTATAGTCTCACTTCCACTACAGGCACTAGTATTACTAGTAGTAGTTGCAGCAGTGGCACCGGTAGTAGTAATTGAATACTTACACAGAAGGAGTAGGAGAAAAGGAAAAATTCTTATTTACAGAAAAATGATAATAAATAAAAATAGGAAGTTGAAAAATTACTATTTTAAAACCAGACTAGTAACAATTAATTCATGCAAAGGTAATCAAAATAAAAAAAAATCATTTTGGGAAATTGGAGATAAGATACTTAGTCTCAGAGGCCCCAACAATTTTCCTTTACACCAGTTAATCAATTTATCAAACTCACCACCAATAATGGAAAAAAAAAAACAAAACAACTAAGATCAGATGTCACAAGATAAAATGCTCTGAAAAAGACAAAATACCTTCTACACCCTAATCCTGTCCTTAACTTGATTTCTATCATGAGAAAATAATCAGACAAAATGGAATTAAAGAGCACTTGCAAAACAGCTGGCTTGGGTGACTCAGAATGTAAATCTCATGAAAGACGAAAACCAAAACACAACAAATGTGATGAGTATATGAGTGTTCATTTTATCATTCTTGTGACTTTTCCGTGGAGAAAATTTTTCTGAAGAAAATGTTGGGAAATATATATGTCATTCTAAAAATTCCCATTTCTTTGGTATCCCTAAGGGCCACTCATTTCATTCTTTTCTTTGACTTTTTAAAATTTATAATGAAATCCATAAACCCTTATTATAAGGAAGAAGAAATCTGGCCAAAAATAAAGATACTTTAATCTCAAATATTTGAGTATCTTTGATTTGTACAGAGTGTGTTATCAACTTTTATGTTGACTTTCGTGTATTTGCTTGCTTGTAATAAATGATTTTGTTCTATACTTCCTTGTATTCATTAGTCCTATTTCATATATTTTATGTTTAGATTGTTACCGTGGGAATGGCAAAAATTATATGGGCAATTTATCCAAAACCCGATCTGGACTAACATGTTCGATGTGGGAGAAGAACATGGAAGACTTACACAGGTGTGTAAATATCTTTTTTTCAATACATAATATATATTGATAATATAATATTGATAATATGTAGTGATAACAGCAGATAGTATATTCAGATATGCACATTGCCATTTCTTTCTATTCTCTTATATATCATAGTAAGCTAATAAAAGCATTAATTATTCTGTGCAACTTAATTTAGTATATTCCCTTCATGTAACATACTTTTTTCTTTTTAAAGATTTATTTATGGGAGAGAGCAAACAGGGAGGGGAGAGGGTAAGAGGGAGAGAGGGAGTCCTAAAGCAAACTTCCCACTGGGAGCCTGACCTGGAGATCATGACCTGAGCTGAAATCAAGAGTCAGCCACTTACCTGACTGAGTCACCCAGGTGTCCCCAAACCTTTAGATAAACAATTCAATCTCACACATTTTTTACTGAATATTGACAATGTGTTCTGTTCGGTGGTAAGGTGCCCATGGGAGACATTAATAAAAACGGGCATACATTTTGGCTTCACCTTTAAGGATGAAATGGTCATATTGAGAAAACAACTTTATAACTTGATAAGGTAGTGCATAATTAAGTGGCAAATCTAGTGTTTCAAACAGTACATTATATGATTGTGTTCTCATAATTAATTGTTAACATCAGTTCATGAAAAAGCAGTACGTGACCATTTTCATGTACACACATACCTTAAATATCCACTCGACTATTAAAAACTTATAGAAACAGGTTTCCTGGTATAGCTTTATTTTGACACATTGAATTTTTCTACAACTAAAGGAATGTATTATATGTAATCGGAAAAAAAAAAACTATTTCAGAGAATTAGAGATTTTGACATTGGACATATTCACATATCACATAAAAATATGTCTGCCATTACACCCTAGCAATAGGGCAAGTGTGTTTGAAATTACTACAGAAGTCTGAGACATACTTGTGATATAAAACTGATTTTTACCAAAATCCCAGAACAGCAAAAGTAGTAGAATGTAAGGAAAAAGGTTAGTATCATTTGATCAAGTACTTATGCCATGGTTGCTCCATGTGAGTTAATCTTCTTATTGGCCATCACAGTCCTATGTGGAAGATATATATATATATTTTTAAGGGGGATTTTATTTATTTGACAGAGAGAAATACAGCCAGAGAGGGAACACAAGCAGGGGAAGTGAGAGAGGGAGAAGCAGGCTTCCGCCTAACAGGGAGCTCGATGTGGGACTTGATCCCGGGTCTCCAGGATCATGACCTGAGCCGAAGGCAGATGCTTAATAACTGAGCCACCCAGGTGCCTCTGTGGAAGATATTTCTACATGTGTGAAAAAGAATTTAAGGGCTCCGAGAGGTTGTTACTTTGCCTATAGTCCTACTTTAATTTTAACTTTTTCTCTTCCAAAATGTACTCACTAGTGGATGATATGGTTTCAATTAATTTCCTTCACAAACAAATAGTGATAGTTCAAAAGCAGTGTTCTCCAACATAAATATGGATTTCACATATGTACGTTGCATATGTACTTTTGTTTTCTAATAGCTGCATTTAAAGAAGTACAAATAAATAGGCAAGACTATTTTAAATAATATTTCTTATTAATTCAATGTATCTAAAGCCTTTTCATTTTGGTATATATTCAATATCAAAATTGTTAATGAGATCTTCTACATTTTTTCATATTAAAGCTTCAAGATTTAGTATGTATTTATAATTAGAGCCCCCCCCCCATTTGGGCTAGCCACATAACCAATTCTTCAGTAGGCACATGAGGCTAGTAGCTACCATATTGGACAATGCAGCTCTAGGATTTCAAAGATAAGCAGAATTCCAACCTCATGGATCTCACACTATGGAATGCCAGCCAACGGCAAATGCTGATACCATACTATAAAAATCATGAAAAAGAGTGTATTTTATGCTATGGGGGTGCAGAGAAGTGTGCAGATTCAGATGGTCAGGAAGGCTTCCTAGAGAAAGGGACATTGATTAGAACATATATGTTAAATAGAAGTTGGTCAAAGGAAGTGTAGGAGGAGAGCACATCAGGCAGAAAGAATAGCTTATCTCAAAGCCCAAAGACTGAAGTGTTTGAAAATCAGAAATAATTCTGGTAAGGCTGAAAGATAGTGTAATTTGGTTAACGTCCATAGAAAAGGAACTCTCCAGTAGCAAGGCCATATAAAGCCTTGTAAGGTATGTTAAGAACTTTGGATTTCAACCTAAACATTTAGACCACTACAGACTTTTAAGTGAAAATTAGCATGATTAAGATAAAACGCTAATTTCAACACCGCTCTTTGGTGGATCTAGCACTTATGGACCTGTGAGAGACAATTATACCAACTCTGCCTTCAAAAATCTCTGAAGATTTGGACATTGGAAACTTCATATTTTTATGGCAGAAAAATTTACACTTCAGAAATTAGCAAGGACAACAAATAAAGGCTTTTTACACATCCAGAGTGCCCTTTTAAACATTGCCAACATACTGTTGGAAATATATGACATATTTATTTAGGGAACTCATAGTTATAACTCTTAATTCACTGGGTTTGGGTTGGATATTTGGAAATAGTTAAAAGTCATTTGAAAACAATTTGTAGTAAATCAATGAAATGGTTGTGCTTCATGGTACCATTTTGGTTTAAGAATAAACTACAATTGGGTAAGGACATAGTATGAATGGGTGATTTGAACATTGATTCTGGAGAGAGCCATTTGTTCAAACCTCTACTCCATTGCTTATAAGCTATGTGACCTCAGAAAAATTGTTTTCTGTGGATTTATATTTCATCAAATATAAATTAGCATAATCGTAAAAAACAGTCTAATTTACATATATGTAAACTACATAAAACAGAATCTGGCACATAGTAAGTACTATATGTATTTGCTGTTATTATTGGTCTAGAAAATGAACCTGAGCTTGGAAGGATAGTTCCATTATATATGGTCAAGCTCTTTCCAGTTTTTAAATGACCCATGAATTACATTCAAGCATGGTAGTAATTAATAATCCAAAACAAATTCAGTTAATTGTGTAGTTTTTATGACTTGGTCAGGATGGCCATTTGGAATTTGGCTTTATTAGTCTTATCAAAATAAATATAAATACTGATGCTTTATGACTGTGCATGGTCTAATAAAATAACAGTAGTTTTTGCTTTTTTTGTAATAAACTTAGTTAAGATGTAAAAGGAGAAAGTGTTGCTGAGTTAACTGTCAAAAGCTCATATTATAACTACATAATCACAAAGTTTAGATTTTAATTATTTCATTAGCATGCTATTATTAATTTTTCAGTGTATCTTTCTGTCCTTTGTCCTAATGATATTGTTGGTGATGCTTTTTATGTTTTTGAAACATGAAAAATACTTTTGCAATAGCTTGCATTTTCTATGTATTTTATGACCTTGATCTTCTTTGTCACCTTCTCTTTTTCTGGCAGTATTTCTCCATTTCTATGCATAGGGGTGTTGGTTTTCACCCTGCCACTGTAATTATTAAATGGGACAAAATTACAAAATTTTTCATCATTTTATCTATGCTAATTTTGTAGCCCTATTTCATAATCATGAGTAGAGAACATGCTTCCAAACTGCAAGAACAGCAACAAAATAAGTCTAAAATAAAATCACCAAAATTCACACCAAATAGAAAGCTTGCATTGTATCTATGATAATTACGTGCTAGGATTTTATCTTCTTGGTGACAGTTTGTTTGTGTTGGATGCAGTGAGCATCTTGTGATGTTTACAGTGTGTTGTTTATGCAGGCATATCTTCTGGGAACCAGATGCTAGTAAGCTGACTAAGAATTACTGCCGGAATCCTGATGATGATGCCCATGGTCCCTGGTGTTACACGGGAAGTCCTCTCATTCCATGGGATTATTGTCCTATTTCTCGTTGTGAGTACTTTTAATGACCTTCTTTAGGTGAAATATTTTAAATACGCTGAATCTCCTTTAAATTGATACCTCATTCAGAGGTGGAAATACAGGCGGGTTGGAATCAATCCTAAAGTGGGGATGCATTCCAGACAGAAACACACACACACACGCACACGCACACACGCACACACATGCGCACGCACACACACATACACACACACACACACACACACACACACACACACACACACACCTTTATTCATTTCTCTTGTAGACAGGGAGACATTCTGTTGACCTTTTAAAGATTTTCCTCCTCGGGACGCCTGGGTGGCTCAGTTGGTTAAGCCACTGCCTTCGGCTCAGGTCATGATCCCGGAGACCCGGGATCGAGTCCCATATCGGGCTCCCTGCTCGGCAGGAAGCCTGCTTCTCCCTCTCTCACTCCCCCTGCTTGTGTTCCCTCTCTAACTGTGTTTCTCTCTGTCAAATAAATAAAATCTTAAAAAAAAAAAAAGATTTTCCTCTTCAAAAGAGCCTCATTTGAAATCCAAAAGCAATAAATGGTTTATTTATTATTATTTTATATACTATTTTATTTACTATTATTAATTATTTAACTGTAGAGACTGTATCATTTCAGTATGACTGCACCAGAACAGACCTCCCCGCAATCCTAACTGTTCAAGCTATAACAGAGCTCTAACAAAGGCCCCGCCCAGTAAGAGACCCATCAACAGACTGAGATACTGCTGCTTTCACTTTCTTCTCATTGCGTTAGGCAAAGACTAAAAAGCCTAGAATATCACATCCACATCTATGAGTCAAAGATTATTTCTTTTAAAGATGATTTTTTAAAAGAGTATCAGTGTGTAAAATAAAAGATATATAAAATACATATATCGGATGTATTTTATTTAAAGCTCTCCTATATAGGGGCGCCTGGGTGGCTCAGTTGGTTAAGTGACTGCCTTCGGCTCAGGTCATGATCCCGGAGACCCAGGATTGAGCCCCACATCGGGCTCTCTGCTCAGCAGGAAGTCTGCCTCTCCCTCTCTCACCCCCCTTGCTTGTGTTCCCTCTCTTGCTGTGTTTCTCTCTGTCAAATAAATAAATAAAATCTTTTAAAAAATATTTTATTTATTTGATAGAGAGAGACCGAGAGGGGATCACAAGCAGGGGAGTGGGAGAGGGTGAAGCTGGGAGCCTAACGTGTAGCTCAATCCCTGAACCCTGGGATCATGATCTGAGCCAAAGGCAGACGCTTAACGACGGAGTCACCCAGGCACCCCTATAACAAACATCTTTAAACATTATGTTAAACTATTTTCCGTCTAAAAAGAACACATTTGTATGAATTCAATAAGAGTCCTATTTAGGAATGTTTCTTATGGTGGGTGGGGAGAATGAGTGAAATAGCTGATGGGGATTAAAGAGTACACTTATCTTGAACAGAGTAATGTATACGATTGTTGAATCACTATTATTGTACAGCTGAAACTAATATAGTAACTATTATCTATATATATAATGGTAAATTATATATAATATATATATATATAATGGTAAATAAACACCTTATAGATTTGTAAAGAAACAGTATATCATAATATTATATTTTATTTCATTAGCCATACTCATAGTCTTTCAAATTAATTTGTGTGTTCCTAATTTTCCATTTTTCTCATATTAAGGCTTGCTTAGGTACTGAAAATGTTCTTTAAAAGATGTCTTTCTGGTTTTAACACTACAAAGCAAAGAAATCTACCTTTCTGGGACACACATTTTTTTTAATGATTATACAATTATTTTTAATAAATATTAGCTTTCCCGATGGTACCTTTTTGTGAATTGTGAATCTTAATCTATGATTAAGAAGTATGGATGCCAAAAAATATCCAATGGTCTAGGAAGAAGGAAAAAAAATCAGCCTTCTAAGACAGTTCTATTGCGCATAGACATAGAGAAAAATGTTCCTGTAGGATCTCAGGGAACTGTGCTTTGGTTTATAAACTTGAAAGGACTCTAATAATTTAAACGTTTTCAAAACGTATTTTCAACTAACATTTTAAACTAAAAGTTGGTAATGTGCTATTGGAAGACTTCACAGTGTTATTAGTATTTGATTAAATGCTATTGCAGATAGCTCATTTTTATTTCAATATATTCTGAACATTAATTTCAATATTTTTACACTGTCATTTTTCTAACTAATATTTATAGCCAAGATTTATTTACATCTTTCTTCTGGTGAAAGGCTAATAAAATTTATCTTCAGAAGATTTGAGTTCTTATTTATTTAACTGTAGAGACTGTATAAATCATTTTCACTCTGTACATCTGTATTATAAAATATATAAAAGTTTTTATTTCTTTTTAAAAAAATGTCTATGGAGTATTACTTAGCATACATTTTAAAGATTATAAGATATGCAAAAATAAAATTATAGAAATGCCTACATATTAATCTATACACATACACACTTGTAGATCTTGGAGAAATATTTAGTATTAAATACTTTGAGTGTAGTGATTAAGACTTCAATTCCAACTTCCAGGTTAAGAATTTCACTTCTCTCACTGTAAGTGCCTTGGACAACTTAACTTCCATCTCAGTTTGTATTAATTATTTATTTATAAATAATTTTAAGTTGAGTTGCTACTGTGTGCAAAGCCCTAGATTAGAATATGCTGAGCATACAGCACTGTAAACAATATTTTTCCTTTGATTAATTCTCAGTGGAGAGACATTTATGTGAATATAGTAATTTAACAAATATATATTCATATTAAAATATACAATGAAAATGGGAATATAAATATCTGCCTGATGTCCATAAGGTTTTGAATTTGGTTGAAACTTTAAGAATACACTAAAGAAAGTTTTTTTTTTAGTAAGAACCCATATTTAGTTCTGAGGCCATATAAACACCCATATATACACACACACAGATTTACCTACTTTTTCATAGGTAAAACTTTTATTATTGACATGTTTCCTCCAAATTTAAATTTAATCAATACTGAAGATTTGTCTCTCATATATATGATATGTATATATGATAATTATTTATATGATATATAAATTTCAGATTTTAGTACTGTGGTGGAGCAAAAAGAAGAAAGAAATCCATTTTGATGGTAAAATGGCAAAGACCTGGAGTGTAGTTTCCCAAAGTTTGGCTCAAAGTGTGCAACAGAAGAACCTAAAATGCCTTTTAAAAATCATATTCTAGCCACCAACTCAGAATCTCTAGAAATCTGATTGTGATATTTCAGCTTATTCTAAAGTATAAGAAATACTGGTTTAAGAAAAATATAGGGGCATCTGGGTGGCTCAGCTTTAACCGGCTCAGGTCATGATCCCAGAGACCTGGGATCGAGCCCCACATTGGGCTCCCTGCTTGGCGGGAAGCCTGCTTCTCCCTCTCACTCCCCCTGCTTGTGTTCCCTCTCTGGCTGTGTTTCTCTCTGTCAAAATAAATTAAAAAAAAAAAAAAGTCTTTAAAGGAAAAATATATAAGTATAAAATAACCATAAATTATTTAATTCCCAAATATATAATATCTGTATTTTTTTATTTAAATACTGCAGTAAATTATAAAAATGAACTATTTTGTTGACCTATTAACTTGATGCTTAGAAATAGAAAACTTGATATACAATTAAAGGAGAGGTCTAAGTCTTTTTCATCACAATACCAGAAGGAATAAATATCCAGTTTTTAATTTTAGAATTCTCAAGCAATTGATTTGAGTGGAAAAACCAATATCCTCGATGTTTTAATGACCACAGTTGGCTCCAATCCTAATTTGTAGTATAAACTAAAACACCAACCTCAGCTGACTCTAAGACAAAACCCTCCCCCGGGCTATGCTAAAGGGAAAGAGAAATAATGAAATTTACATGTTTGCCTTTACCCTGATTCATTTAAAATATCTAGATCTGGAAAATGAACATAAATAAAAGCCCTTTAGCATATATTAATTCTCATGAGATTCCCCATAAATAACAACCAAATTTGCATGAATTACAAATGAATCTGTATGCCATTATTGTTTTGTTGCTGGTTTATTTGAGCTCAGGGCATTTCCAGGGATTTACAACCAGCTGAGTTTAAACAGTGCCTAACTAAAGTCTGTGCCATCAGTTCTAAACAGTCAGACATTAAACTCCAGGAAATGTCCTATGCCTCATTCATTATTACATAAGTATTTTCAAATCGTAGCATCTTCCAAGCTTTTCTTTTTGCAGTCATTAAACCCCAGTAGGGAGGTGAAGAAAAAAAGTAGTAAGCTATGAGGTTTTAGTTCTCCTTTTACATACCTTTTTTTTTTTATTACACTGCGGAAAAAAACAATATTTAAAATATTGAAAAAACATAATTATATTTTGTTATCTCTCTTTTTCCATTAGTGACACTGATTTCTATCTTCTAGGATTCTTGAAAAGTTTTCTGAAATGTGATGTTTCAGTTATCTTCAACCATATTAAAAAATAAAAGTAATTTTCAGAAAAAATACAAAGTGCCCAAAAAATATCAGAAAAAATACAGAGCACCCCCGAAAATACAAAGCGCCCAATGAACAAATGGATTATTCACTGTCATGTTGGGCATCTTAGTAGAATGCTACAGCAGCTTGAGGTCAGCAGTGTAGTCCTAGTTGCCAACACACTCATCAAACCACACACCTGGGAGCCTCCACAATCATAAAATAGAGCTTCCCTCCCATTATCCACTACCAGTAGGCATGAACCTTCATTATTGCCCATTAGGAATGATATGTAATTACCAGAAGCATACTATTACGTTTTTTTTTTTTTTTAAAGATTTTATTTATTTGACAGAGAGAAACACAGCCAGAGAGGGAACACAAGCAGGGGGAGTAAGAGAGGGAGAAGCAGGCTTCCCGCCGAACAGGAAGCCTGATGTGGGGCTCGATCCTGGGTCTCCAGGGTCATGACCTGAGCCGAAGGCAGTCGCTCAACCAACTGAGCCACCCAGGCACCCTATTACGTTTTATCTTTAAATAAAATGTCATGAATTTTAGTGAGTTACCCAATTCATGGACATTTCCATTTCAATACATAGCTTTGATTCTATATAACAGAAATATGTATGTATGAATTGTGTATATGTGTATATATTTATTTTTACAGGTGAAGGTGATACTACACCTACGATAGTCAATTTAGACCGTGAGTAATCTTTTAATATACATAGTTTATTTGACTCTTTCTGTGTCAGAAATGTCATCATTTTCTTCATGGAAAAATATCACTATATTAACTTCTATCATAAAAATAAGTTAATCTGTTTTCATTAATTTTTTTCTATGTGCATGTGTAAGAGAGGTTACAAAGGCAACTACATACTGAATATCAAAATTCAATCTCAGAAAACACAAGACATTATATTTAACTTTGAAAAGAGCATTTATCTTGTTTGTAATTTTGGACAAAGTGCATGTAATGGATATTCACCATCCTTTAAATTAAATCAAGATGCTGAAGTTAGAAAGAGTAAAATAGATGGTTGGAAAGTTATGCAGTGTATCTACCCTACTTTGTTTTTAAGGCTCTTTAAATGATCCACTAGTAAAAAGATGGTTTACTGAGAGGTTCAGTGAATCCTCAATTTAAGAATATCTTTGTGGAGCTGCTTGCTTTTGATTTTCACATACTTCTTGGGTTGAAGGAAAATACTCAAGTGTTTTGACTTAAGAGACCACCTGCTGCATCCCAGGCTGAAGAAGCAAATGGAAATTTTAGACCATGCCCAGGGTTAGAAAGGATAAGGCAAGGAATACAAAGAAGGGTCAGGAAAAAGTTGACTCTGAAGGATTTGGTGTTATTTGGATGTACTGATTTGGCCATAACCATTATGTCATCTGGATACAAGTTCAATAAGTACAATGTTGGTAATCTGTTTCAAAATGGCTCTACATTCTTAACATAAAAATTCGGAAATAATAAAAAAATGCAGTTTTCTTTATTGAGGCTATTGGTTTCCACTGACATTTAGAAATAACTAATGCAAATACCATTGTTTCATTTTATATTAAGATTTGTGAAGGGAATACAATTAGTTTTAGACTTGAAGCTTGGTGAACAAAATCATTGTCACTGGAAATAACTGGAGTTGATTCATT
This sequence comes from Spilogale gracilis, assembly GCA_004023965.1. Taxonomy (NCBI): domain Eukaryota; kingdom Metazoa; phylum Chordata; class Mammalia; order Carnivora; family Mephitidae; genus Spilogale; species Spilogale gracilis. The sequence continues at coordinate 11,869 of PITA01028081.1, forward strand.
TTTCTATGTCACCTGTCTCCTTAGATGAGTATAGCAAACATTTTAGGCCTGATTTGATACTCTTGTTGTAATACTTAGCTTCTTTCCCACCAAATGTACTGATAAAATTGTAGTGGTTACATTTCTTTAATTGCCATTGCTTTAAGAAAACTGAGAGGCATTGATTGTTTCAAAATGTTTTCTTAAAATGTTATTTATCTTTGGTCCCCTTTTTAGATCCTGTAATATCCTGTGCCAAAACGAAACAATTACGAGTTGTAAATGGAATTCCAACACGAACTAATGTAGGATGGATGGTTAGTTTGAAATACAGGTAATTATTAATAGCACAAATCATATGTATTTGGATTATTTGCAAAAAGTTATATTCCCAACAGGATGATTGTGGCATACACACAGGCACCCATTTGAGCAGGACACAAGAAGAGACTGACCGTATTCTGCTTGCCAAACAGAGATAGTTCCTTATTAAGTGTTCACGGAGGTCCCATATGTGATGACACTGTCTCTGATTACAAGTGATGCCTCAGAGTGATTGAGAAAACACAACTACACAGAGAACCTACTTATATTTGATATCACTGTAGTAGTTGTAATACACATGTAATTATTTTCCTAATGTAAGTTATTATGACTTTATTTTCTAATATGCCTAGGCATAATCATACCAGAAACTTTACATTTGCTTTTAATTTCTATTTTTCATTGTAATTCTAATGAAAATAACAATAACTTTAAGTTCTAGAATATTTTATCATTTAAAAAAGATTAGGGGCGCCTGGGTGGCTCAGTTGTTAAATGTCTGACTTCAGCTCAGGTCATGATTCCAGAGTCCTGGGATCGAGCCTCACATCGGGCTCCCTGCTCAGCTGGAAGCCTGCTTCTCCCTCTCCCACTCCCCCTGCTTCTGTTCCTTCTCTTGCTGTCTCTTTGTCTTTCAAATAAATTTTAAAAAATCTTTAAAAAATAAAAAATAAAAAAGATAAACGATATTGATAGTTGACTAGACTTGCTATTATACTATTCAGTATGGATAAAAAAATATTGACATCTATTTCTCAATGCTCTTAAGAATCAAAGATAAGTTCTCAGTAAAATCACTTTGCACAATATACTCTTATACAAAAATTTGGATTAGTAATTACGTTGGAAGAGCTAAATATTGAAAATAGGAGTTAACTTAAAATCTGATCTTACAACTTCCTATATACTACACATATTATGCCATATGGTAATCAGAATATTAAAGTATCTTTGTACCTCTCTCTATTGAAACCTCATCATACAACTTACCCCAAAATACACCTGAATTCAAGCCCCATTTTCCCTAGTTTTCAAGACACCCCATATTTCTCCCTCTAAGCCTTTAGGCTGTTGTTTCCACTAAATATTGTAGCTTTCTTCCTCCGTATTTTATGCTTGGAAAATCCTTCTCATTCTTCAAATACTAACTCGAATATCTCTTCTTTTTGGTGACCCTTTTGTTATTTTACTTCTAACTTCTTAGAATAGAGGAAGAAAGTACATCTTTTGCTACAATTGAATCACAGTGACATTATAAGAGAGAATAAAGACAACTTAAACCGAAGTTCTTTTATGAATAAGCCAATTCTTAGTAAGCATGGAGTTTATATCCTTTGATATAAATATACACAAGCTTTTAGATACCAGGAAGAAGATAGCCTAAAGTTCTTTTAATATATCCTTCTTACAAGGAGTAACCCATCAAATTTTACAAATATTTATGTCGATAATTACAGTGTAGCTGTCCTAGGTGTTTAGTACTGAAACAGAATTATGAAACTCACCAGAATATTATAGCCAATTATGAAATAGAAAGGTTTAATAAAAGCTGCCATTTTCCTTACAAAAGAAAATGTTCCAGGAATCCACATATCTGAATGAATTAGTGATTCTTTGCAAATCTCATAACTCCAGGAAAAAAAAAGGGCATATACTTCTGAATTTAGAATTTCCCATGGGAGAATGTATAAGAATACTCCTTTGGAAGTCTCCATTCTTAGAGGAGCAGGTGAAACTCTTTTTCATCAGATTAGAGCAGTATAAACTTTTAGATAAATATCTTTTTCTTTTAAAGCCAAGTCCTCAGTAAAAACAGCTGGATAGTTATTCTTCCAAAACACATACTGAGAGGAACAGAAATTAAAACTCAATATATACTCTCATCCTCCTCTGTGGTACAGGCCATAAATAATTGTGGTTTTAGTCTGGGAAACTTCTTCTATTACCCTCTGAAGCACTGAACATCTGTACTCTTTGGAAATGTAAATTGTGAAAAATTGTGCTTTTTCCATTTCTCTGTCAAAAAAATAATGCATCTACAGATTTAGGGTATCGCCAAATAAATGTACTAGTGTTTTTTATTCTCTATAAATATTTTATAATTTCCTAGATGGTATGTCTTACAAAATTGCTTTCATTTTATAAGTGAAATGTTATAGTGCTTGTTTTAAGCTGAACAAATTTACTCAAACTTAACGATGTTCTAAGTTAATGTATCAACAATAAATAATGGTAATTAAGAAGGGAATAGTGTACAAATATATATTACTACCATCAGATAGTTTTCATGATTTAGGTAAAAACCCCAATTTGCATTTTTATAATCAGACATCGCATTTAAAACTATGTTGTTTTGTTGTTCTTTTGTGGGTTTTTTGTTTATTCTAAATATTCTATTTTTGTAATACATACTTGCTCTCCCAAGGATAGAGACACACACACGTTAACATGTGTGTTGGCAATCGATGTTGGTGTGTAGTGACACAAAATACAAAAATAAAGTTGATTTCTGAAAACTGTAATCACATTATGAAAAAAATGCTAATGCTACCATCATCAAATATCATCTTTCCAGTCAAAGGATTACTCATTTTATTCGGGTTGAGTTAATTTCTACATTTTCTTCTCAAATGCATTTGTTTTTTAATATGGAGCCATAGGTTTTGCATTAATTGGCAAGCACCCTTTCCACACAGATGTTACTCGTTTCTCTTTCTTCTTTCTCATAGAAATAAACATATCTGTGGAGGATCATTGATAAAGGAAAGTTGGATTCTTACTGCAAGACAATGTTTCCCTTCTCGGTAAGTGTTTCTGAAACCAGTATTTGTTTTCAGCACTTGAAAATATATAGGGCTTCCATTTAGTTTTTAGGCTTAGAATGTGTACTCATTTAACAGATTCACCAACAAGGGATGAGCAAATTAATTTCTTTCCTTAGATTTAGTTCACAAAGCTTACTTTGACTTAATTGATATTTACGACTGGATACTACTTCTGTTTACTTCTTTCCACAACTGGCATTACTCTCATTTGGGGGAAATTTTGTTAGACTTATGTAAATAACTTTTTCTCAATCTCTTTACTGAATGCTGTATGTCTAGGTAGACATCCTGGGAATAATTTTTAATGAGAATTAGCCTAAGGAAAGTTAGGGAGGCAGCATTTGTAAGCTTGCTTCCTGATTCTCATCAAGGTCACTGATTTTGTTAGTATAAATTTTTAATCCTCATTGATAAACCAAAGATATACAAAGATAAGAAGGAAAATCTGCAGAAAATTATAATTCATGTAATGTTCTTTACCTGAGAATTTTTCATGATTAACTCTTAGGCATAATCAAAAGGTTTTCTTTTTTCTTAAATAGCTGCTTAGAATTTGAGCAGTTTAAAGGTTCTTTTTTGCTTCTGTGTGCTTGTAGCATTCAGAATCTCTCATAACAAATGTGTTGCTATTTATTATACTTTGATTCGGATTTTAAATTTGGGTTATTTATCTGCCCTTATAAAAATAATAATATATGTGAACAGTATCACCCAATTTAAAACTATATTTTACATTTATTTTTTTACTTAGAAACAAAGACTTGAAAGATTACGAAGCTTGGCTTGGGATTCATGATGTCCGTGGAAGAGGAGACGAGAAACGCAAACAGGTTCTAAATGTTTCCCAGCTGGTATACGGACCTGAAGGATCAGATCTGGTATTACTGAAGCTTGCTAGGTTAGTTGCTTGAGACTGTTTTGCATTTTTAACCTACAATGGAATTAGTGAAACTTTTTCTTCAGCTATGTGGCTATTCTTTTATGTAAATTTATTATAAAAGCTTATATCATATGTCAAGTGCGTGTGTGCGTATGTATAGAGGGACAAAGACAGTCACCTTCAACATTTTCAAAAATTAATAAATGAAGTTTGACCAACAGTCTGACCAACCTGCTCTAAACCCAAAACTTAGTGAGTACTTATTTGATAACTTTCATAGATGAAATAATGAATAAAAAAAGCAGTGACCACTTAGCAAATATTAGCAAATAAGTGACTCATTTCTTTGCTACTTACTCCTACCTCTACTACATACATTATACATTAGAAATTCCCTTTTTCTTAAGAAATGAGACTGTTTATTCTCTCTAATATCATATTAAAAATTAACAGTAAATTTTAATTTGTTAATTTTGTGTTGAATTCAATCAAGGGTATTTACCATTGTATTTTCTATCTTCAGGCCTGCTGTCCTGGATGATTTTGTTAGCACAATTGATTTACCCAATTATGGATGCACCATTCCTGAAAAAACCACTTGCAGTGTTTATGGCTGGGGTTATACTGGATGTAAGCTATTTTTGAAATGATAAGGCAATATCATACTTATTTTATTTAAAACAACTTCATTTGTTTCTTATTTTTCTCAGCTTACCCTGTGCTCATTAACTGTACATTTTTTCCCCATTCTAGCCATCACTTCTGATGGGCTATTACGAGTAGCACATCTTTATATTATGGGAAATGAGAAATGCAGTCAATACCATCAAGGAAAAGTGACTCTGAATGAGTCTGAAATATGTGCTGGAGCTGAAAATATTGTATCAGGACCATGTGAGGTAAAAAGAGCATTTTTAAAAAATAAGTATATAATAAATATCACAGTTTCTTATGCTCTTTTTTGTGTGTTTGGTCCATTTTTCTCAAATAAAAATCACTGTCTACCAACTTGTTCTAGCAGAGAAAATTGGTAAAGATAACCTCTTTCATTATCCTTATACACTTACTTTAAATAAATAGTAAGAAAATCCATGTTTCATTATCGGCAAGCTTTGATGATATTTGTCTCTCAAAAAGGCAATAAACTAATACAGCCAGAACTCTAATGGAAAGCTGAATTAAAAGTATCCAATATGCAGTTTGATACAAGAGCTTGCATTTTTCTAATGTTTTCTAAAGTTATCTGATCTTCCCCAATTCTCCCTAAATGAACTCTATGTCTGGTTTTAAAGTTTTAAATGTGTTTCTGGTTAAGCCAGTGTGTGTGTACTTGTGTGTGTGGTTTAAACAAATTCTATTTTAAAAAACCAAAAGGTCAAGGTTGGTGACTTTAAGAGCTTGAACATTTTGTTAGACAACTATGTGTTCAGCTTGGCAATATTCCAATCCCTATTTTACATAGACAAGCTGTTAAACCATTATTATTTTACATGTTTTTAAAATATTTTTAATTTTACCTATTAATTTGTATGCACATTTTGTGCTTTTAAAATTATTTCTGATGTTGAGATTTTTTTTTTTTGGTTAAAGATTTTATTTATTTATTTGACACAGAGAGAGAGATCACAAGCAGGCAGAGAGGCAGGCAGAGAGAGAGAGGAAGAAGCAGGCTCCCTGCTGAGCAGAGAGCCTGATGCGGGGCTCCAGCCCAGGACCCTAAGATCATGACCTGAGCTGAAGGCAGAGGCTTTAACCCACTGAGCCACCCAGGCACCCTATTTTTTTAAAAATTTTTATTAAAAATTTTAATTCCAGTGTGGTTGACATAAAGTGTTTTATCAGTTTATGCTATACAATGTAGTGATTCAAAAATTCTACACATTACTCAATGCTCATCATGTACTTTTAACCCCTTCACCTATTTCACTCATCCTCCCGTCCCCCTCCCTTCTGGTAACTAGCAGTATGTTCTCTACTGTTAAGATTCTGGCTTTTTGGCTTGTCTTTTTTTTTTTTTTCCCATTTGTTTCCTAGATTCTACATATGAGTGAAATCATATGGTATTTGTCTTTCTCTGACTCACTTATTTCACTTAGTGTTATACTTTCTAGATTCATCTATGTTGCTGGAAATGGCAGGATTTCATTCTTTTTTATGGTTGAATAAAATTCCAGTGTGTGTGTTTGTGTGTGTGTTTATATATCAGATCTTCTTTACCCATTCACCTATTGATGGACACTTGAGTTGCTTCCATAATTTGACTATTGTAAGTAATGCTGCAGTAAACATAGGCATGCACGTATCTTTTTGAATTAGTGTTTTCATACCTCTTGGGTTAATACCCAGTAGTGGAATTACTGGATCATATAGTAGTTCTATTTTTAATTTTTTGAGGAGCCTCTATACTGTCTTCCACAGTAGTTATACCAGTTTGTATTCACATCAATAGTGCAAGAGGGTTCCCTGTTTTTCCACATCCTGGTCATCCTACTTGCTGTTTCTAGTGTTTTTAATTTTAGTCATTCTAACAGGTATGAGATGAAATCTCTTTGGGGTTTTGATTTGCATTTCCCTGATGATGAGCGATGTTGAGCATCTTTTTATGTGTCTTTTGGCCATCTGTGTATTTTTGAAGAAATGTTTGTTCCTATCTTCTGACCACTTTTCAATTGGATTCTTCATTTCTTGGGTGTTGACTTACATAAGCTTTGTATATTCTGGATGTTAACCCTTCATCAGATATGTCATTTGCAATTATCTTCTCTCATTCATTATGTAGCTTTTTTGTTTGTTGACCATTTCCTTCACTGTGCAGAAGCTTTTTAATCTGATGTTTGATGTAGTCCCAGTAATTTATTTTTGCTTTTGTTTCCTTTACCTCAAGAGACATATTTAGAAAAAAATGGCTATGACTTATTTCAGAGAAATTACTACCTGTGCTCCCTTTTATGATTTTTATGGTTTCAAGTCTCACATTTATGTCCTAGCTAATCCATTTTGGATTTATTTTTGTGTGTGGTGTAAGAAAGTGGTCCAGTTTCATTCTTCTGCCTATTGCTATCCAGTTTCCCCACCACCATTTGTTAAAGAGACTGTTGTTTTCCCATTGCATCTTCTTTCCTCCTTTGTCAAAGATTAATCGATTATATATTTGTAGGTTTATTTCTGGATTTTCTATTCTGTTCCATTGATGTTTGTGTCTATCATTTGCCAGTACCATATAGTTTTGATTATGACAGTCTATCTTTGTATATTATGTAGTATATCTTAAAATCTAGGATTGTGATACTTCCAGTTTTGTTCTTTTTCAATTGTTTTGCCTTTTCAGTGTGTTTTGGGTCCATACAAATTTTATGGTTGTTTTTTCTAGTTCTGTGAAAAATGCTATTGGTATTTTGATAGGGAATGCATTAAATCTGTAGATTGCTCTGTGTAGCATGGATATGTTAACAATATTTGTTCTCTCAGTCCATGAAAATGGACTATCTTTCCATTTCTTTGTGTCATCTTTAATTTCTTTCATTATTGTTTTATAGTTTTCAGAGCACAGGTCTTTCACTTCCTTGGTTAAGTTCATTCCCGGGTATTTTATTATCTTTGGTGTAATTATAAATGGGATTTTCTTAATTTCTCTTTCTGCTACTTCATTATTTGTATATGGAAATGCAATAGACTTCTATACACTAATTTTGTATCCTGTGACCTCACTGAATTAATTTATCAGCTCTAGCAGTTTTTTTGGTGGAGTCTTTAGGGTTTTCTATTCAGAATATCATGTCATATGCAAATAGTAATAATTTGACTTCTTCCTTACTTATTTGGATGCCTTTGTTTTCTTTTTGGTGTCTGATTACTATAGCTAGGACTTCCAGTACTATGTTAAATAACAGTGGTGAGAATGGACATCCCTGTCATGTCCTTGACAATGTAGGAAAAGCTCTCAGTGTTTCTCCATTGAGGATGCCATTAGCTATGGATTTTTCATAGACAGACTTAATGATGTTGATGTGGTTCCCTCCAAAGCCACTTTGTTGAGGATTTTTTTTTT
>PITA01028082.1:0-19892 GCA_004023965.1 Spilogale gracilis
CGGCCAGCCCTAAACACAAGCACTGCTGTATAGAGCTCTTCAGTGCCCTTTGGTTTTCTGACCCATACGCTGAAACCTTTATTTACTAGTAATATTAGGGAAGGAGGCTCTTCGATTTTAGGATTGAATTACAAAAGGCTTTGAAAGTTGTAGTTTTGTTGACAGAGAAGAGGTTCCCTGATTTCACGGAAGCTTGAAATCTCAGTGATCTTTTGAGATCACTTAGTTCACCCTTAGTGTTATAGGTGGAAGGCTTAAGAAACAGAGAGGCGAGGTGGCCAGGCCCCGAGCTGTCCGCTGGGCTGTGGCCCAACTGCTCCCTATGGCATACTAGCTCTCCGACCCTCGGTGAGTTCCCAAATCACTCATCGCCTCAGTTTCTCACAGACTCTGAGGATTGAATGAAGATAATTCACTCAAAGTAATTTGTGCAATGCCTGGTAGCTTGCTATTATTTCCCAGATGACTTCCTTCTAAGTTTCCTGGTATTTCCTAACTCTACCCTTACATGACCAGCAGGATACCCGCATCTGGGCCTCAGAAGATGTCTTGTTACGAGATGCTATGATACACTTTTAGAGAATGTAATTTTCTTATTTTCTGAAATATTCAAAACCTTTAGAGTTTCAGAAACCCCATGAAACAAAATATCACAACAGGTCGCTCCTAGATTCCTATTATCACGTAAGAACTGAATTTTTCGGGCACCTGGATGGCTCAGTGGGTTAAAGCCTCTGCCTTTGGCTCAGGTCATGATCTCAGGGTCCTGAGATTGAGGCGTGCATCGGGCTCTCTGCTTGGCAGGGAGTCTACTTCCTCCTCTCTCTGCCTGCCTCTCTGCCTACTTGTGATCTCTCTCTGTCAAATAAATAAATAAATAAATCTTCAAAAAAAAAAAAAAGAACTGAATTTTTCAAACAGGGGAGAAAATGTTTCCCTTAGAAAAAAAGCTGTGTACTTGAAGTCACTGAAATTTGTCTTGTTGCTCTTGTTTCCCTAGAAATGGTTTATTTCTCACTTGGTGATTTGTTAGAGATGCATTGAAAACCTTTACCCATTATCTGCAAGTATTATCTTCTTACTTGCTGACTTCACTGCCTGGAATGTCCTTTTCTCAAACATGCTTCCTTGGAGGTGTGGCACTGAATCAGGCCTCTGGAGGAGTCAGATTTTTCTCTGGGGAGGTCACCTCCCAACACACCTTCTTTCTGGGAGATTTTCTGGAAACTGTGCTCTAACTTTCTTCCCCAGGACGGGGGTGGGCAAGAAGGAACTCATGGCTTGGCCCATGGCTGACTAACAATGGCTGACGTTTACTGAGCACGTATCATGTGCCAGGATTCCTGTTAAACATTTTATATTTATTTTCTCCTTGAATCTACATAGCAATCCTGTGAATTGGGTAATGTTCCTAGTTCACCTTGCAGGTGGAGAAATTAAGGCATCCAGAGGTTAAATAACTTTCTTAAAGTGGCACAGTGCCTTCCCAAGTGTCCAAGCCAGGATCTTATGCCCAGAGCTGGGTGTTCAGTACCTGTCTCATCCACAGGGGACCTTCTGCTCCTGGGCAAATCAACCCGGTGTTCACCCCAAACCAGGTTCAAATGTGTTAACCTTCCTTCTGCCCAAACTCACAGATCTGGGTTGAGGATGGATTACAGACTTTAGACGCACAGTTAAGCCCGGCCCCTCACCTCCCTACAATTCATTCCCTCCCTGCCCTTTTCGGTTTAGGTAGTTAATGTCATGGAGGCACTGGGATGTATTTTTCCCTTGAATGTTCCTGTGCTTTAACTATAAATGTGTGTGTAGACATATATACATATATTCTATGTATTCTATATTCTTTATATTACATAGAATTACTTTGAGAGTTTATGTGTTTTATAATACATAAATAATAATACACTCAGTGGGTTGCTTTATAACTTTAAAAGATATATATGTTTTTATTCACATTGATATAAAGCTAGTTCATTCATTTAATTGCTATATAGTATTCCAATATATAATTATACTATAGGTTATTTTCTCATCTCTCTTACTGATAAACAATATTGCTATGAACATTTGTTCATATCTCCTTGGATACACAGCTGAGAATTTCTTTAGATAAATGTCTAAGATTAGAATTGCTAGTTTGTAAGGTCTGTACATTATCAACCTTTTTAAAAAAAGATTTTATTTATTTATGTGAGAGAGAGTATGAGAGGGGAGAAGGTCAGGGGGAGAATCAGACTCCCTGCTGAGCAGGGAGCCGGATGCAGGGCTTGATCCCGGGATGACTGAGCCACTCAGGTGCCCCACAGGTAATGATCTTATCTGTGCTGTTCTGTACTTTGATCTTTTCAACAAAAGATCTTGGAGATTGTTTTGATTGAGTATTATTAATTACTTCATTTTTAAAATAGCTAATTAAAAATATTTCCATTTATTTATCTCTTTGCATGAAAATTGAACATTTCCATTATTCAGCATTATGTCTGATCTGGACGCTCACTTTTAAGCCTCCTACCCTGGGATGCCCCACACGAGGTGCCTCCTGACCTCCCTTTCCACCAGGTAGCCAAACAGCTACCCAGATAATTCAGACAGAAAGTCCTTATCTAGGTAATCGTTGTTAAAGCAAATATTGGTAATGACAGTGACATAGGAAATAGCCAAGAACTTTATTGTCTTGGTGGCATTCAAAGAATGCAAAAGAAGTAATTTTATGTTACATATAATACCATCTGACATTATTGAGTTCTTACTATTGCCAGACCTTGCATTTTACATAAATTTTGTTTTTAATTTATTTTTAATTGTATTTTTTTAATTTAAATTCAATTAGCCCACATATAATACATCATTGGTTTCTGAGGTAGTGTTCAATGATTCATTAATTACCTGTAACACCCAGTGCTCATCACATCACCTGCCCCCTTTAATGCCCATCACCCGCCTCCCTTTTCATAACCAGTCTCTCAAGTCTCCCACTCTGATTTCTTTCCTTTCAATTTTCCCTCTGTTCCCCTATGATCCTCTGCACTATTTCTTATATTCCACATATGAGTGAAAGCATATGGTAATTGTCTTTCTCTAACTGACTTATTTCACTCAGCATCATACCCTCCAGTATTTTTTAGTCCCAGCATTTCTGTGAGGTTGATATTACCATCACCCTCATTTTATAGATTTTATAGCTCTAAAAATGGGGACTCAGGGTTCTCAAAGGTAATAAAAATTGGTGGAGCCAGAATTCAAACCCAGGCTGAGGTGACCCCAAAACCTGTATTCTAGCAACTGAGATAATGTTTCCACTCACACACACATCATTTATTCAGTGATTTTAAGAGGATATAATATATATATATATATATATAATGTAAATATAATGTAAATATAAAATTTTATTTTTTAAAATTTATTGGACACAGAGAGAGAGACAGCGAGAAAGGGAACACAAGCAGGGGGAGTGGGAGAGGGAGAAGCAGGCTTCCTCCTGAGCAGGGAGCCTCATGCGGGGCTCGATCCCAGGACCCTGGGATCATAACCCGAGCTGAAGGCCGACTTAATGACTGAGCCACCCAGGTGCCCCAGAGGATATATTTTAAGTGTCAGAAATATATTGATTTATAATCATATGAGTTACAAGGTATTTTAAAATCACATTGGCTTTGAATTTTATTATTCATTGCTCTCGCAAACTTGCCTACTGGACTATTTAAACTTACCCAGTCCCTTTTCTAAATGTACCTGATGTTTTCCTGCCTATCGGTATATACTTTGGCTCCAGAGATGCTGAGAAAAGTCCTCATGTCAGCCAGTTCTGTTTTGCAATGGTTTGGTTCCACAAACATTTATAGGGCGATTCCTGGATAGCTTCCAAAGAGAAAACAGTAACAGGGAGACTGGAGGATAGGGAATTCCAGGATTGGCCGTGTGTCTGGACACTGTCCACTGGCTGAGTCAGCGACCTCAAAGGGCTCCCTTCCTCACTGCTTTTCCTGTAGGACACCCCAGTGCCTCCTCCTCATTGAAAAGGCAAGAAAACCCACTCCCTCTCCGTTATTTTTATTTACTTCCATCTTCATTTCTCTTTGACCTGGCTTACCCAAGGCATCACTCTCGTCTCACAAAGCAATGTTCTCCTTTTGCATTTTTCTCCATCCATTGCGAAGAAGAGAATAGAAGACAAGAAGTTGCACTTCCTTTGGTCTTCGGGAAGCCCTGTTTGGCCCAGGGGGTACTGGTGGGTGGGGGGTGGGGGAGGAGGAAGGACTAACTCTGCTCTGCATGATGATATGAAGTGAGAACACTGTTGCAAAGAAGTGGCCTCATGAACATAGGACACGGGACTGTTAGGTAAACAGCGCCCTTCATTCTTAGGGGTTTGCAGGGCGCCACGGAGAGTGAGAATTACTGTTTGCTGCAGGAAGCTACGTGAGATTGTGATTCAGCTGTAGCTCACTGACCAGTCTTCAGAGAGAAGCAGGACAATTTCTTGTCTGACAACCACGTTGGCCTGCGAACTTGCCATTCTCCCTTCTCAGGGCCTTTGCTCGAGCTCAAGGTCTCTTAACCGAGGCACTTACTGACATTTTGGGCTCTTTAATTTTTATGGCGGGCTCTGTCCTGTTTGTCCTGATGCTAATCAGCAGCATCCCTGGGCACCCCCCTCTGGGTGCCAGTAGCATTCCCCAGGCCAGGTCATGACGATCAAACATCGCCGAATGTCCGCTGCGGACACAATGGCCCTCCTTGAGAATACTCTATTCCTGTTCCCTCGCCCCGCGCATGCTTCCCCCCAAATCCATCTTTCTACTCCCTCATCTTCATATCTTAGTGCACATGCTGCCCACTGAGACTACTCTGAACACCTTACTTAATAGTGCAGACTGTCTCTAACTCCCTTGCAGCCCATAAGCTTATTTTTTAATTTTCATGACCATGGGATGTACCATACAATGTACTTACTGTATGTGTTTACAGTTGTTTCTCTCACTGGAATATAAGCACCTTTAGGGAGGAGTTTTGTCCCTGTTACTTCCTAAGCAGCCAGTGCCTATGGTAAGAAACGAAACAAAACAACAAAAGCAAAAACATATGCAAGGCTAAATAGTGAAAATCCAGACTCCCACTTCTGCCCAGTCCTTGGTGCTCCCAGTTCTCCACCCACAGAACAAATAACCATTGTTTTCTAGTTACTGGTTTATCCTTCTAGAGTTTCTTTAAGCAAGCCCCAGCAAGTAGGAGTATTTCTTTCTTTCTTTCTTTCTTTCTTTCTTTCTTTCTTTCTTTCTTTCTTTCTTTCTTTCTTTCTTTCTTTCTCTTTCTCCTTTTCTTTCTTTCTTTCTTTCTTTCTTTCTTTCTTTCTTTCTTTCTTTCTTAAAATTTTATTTATTTATTTGACAGAGAGAGTCACAGCGAGAGAGGGAACACAAGCAGGAGGAGTGGAAGAGGCAGAAGCAGGCTTCCCACCGAGCAGGGAGCCCGATGTGGGGCTCAATGCAGACCTCAGTGCAGGGCTCAATCCCGGGACTCCAGGATCACGACCTGAGCCAAAGGCAGATGCTTAAGGACTGAGCCACCCAGGTGCCCAGGAGTATGCATTTCTTTTCTTTTCTTTCTTTCTTTCTTTTTTTTTTAGGAGTATGAATTTCTTATCCAAGCTTAAATTTGATTTTATTTTTTTTGTATCAAAGGTTGACATACATATGTTCCTGTTCAGCACTTTCTTTTTTTCATTTAACCTTATATGCATTTTGATAAGTTTGCTTCGGTCTAGGGAAATTTTGCTTTCCTGTTTGAACTGTTCCTCTCTGTGGTTGAAACTTGAGATCCACAGTCTAGTAAATACTGACCCCACTTTCCCTATCCTTTGACAACAACAACAACAACAACTTGATTTGCGCTTTAAATTTGAATTCAGATTTCAGCCAGACCCCAGCCAGGGCTCAGCCAGCCAGAGGCCTGCCTTCCTTGTTTCCTGCATAAGAGCTATACATGGACTCAAGTCTATATGTCGTTTGATTATTTTGGATTCTGTGACAAGTTTTTTTTTCTTTCTTTCTTTTTTTTGATATATAAATTAAATTGATTCCCTCTAGGACAGGGCCAAGCATTGGCACTTTTTGGAAATTAGCCAGCCTGTGAGTGGGGATGCAGACTGTTGATCTGGACTTTTGGACAGGACTCCCCTGGCGTGTTCCTACACAACCTTTCCTGCAGTGGCTGTGGGAGGGGACCTGGTTCTTCTGGATTTCTGTACAGAGGGAGACATACCCTTTATACATAGGATGGGCCTCTGGCAACTCTGAAAGGCAAAAACAGTGAGCCTCCGAGAGAGAACTAGCTGCCTAGGGATCTACATATTTGAAAGGCCCGGGAAGAGAACCCTGGCTTGGTGCCAGTGGCGTGCCGGTGTAATGGGCACTTCTTCCTGTGGAAGCAAATAAATAATGTGTGTTTTGAAATTAAGCACTTAGCTTAGTGATTATTACTCTAGAGGTCTTAAAACATTTAACTTTCAATTTATTAGGTTTCAATATATGATATTTGGTGTGGCCAAAATGGCTAATTTTTTTTTCAAGACCTAAAAGATAATATATGGGGCACCTGGGTGGCTCAGTCCTTAAGCATCTGCCTTTGGCTCAAGTCATGATCCCGGGAGTCCTGGGATCGAGCCCCGCATTGGGCTCCCTGCTCGGCAGGAAGCCTGCTTCTCCCTCTCTCACTCCCTCTGCTTGTGTTCCCTCTCTCTCTGTCTCTCTCTCTCAAATAAATAAAAGAAATCTTTAAAAAAAAGGTAAAATACATACAAATCTTTGAGATTGTAAGCAAAGAATGAGAGATCACTACTGGTTAAAAAAAACTATTTTCTGGGGTGTACACACAAAAGAACCTTTTCTCATGTGGGAGGGACATTCTCAGGTCAAGGTCTTTAAACATTGCGTTTCTCTTTTTAGTCCCAGAGAGGTTAGTAAGAAGTGCAGCAGGAGGAAGGAACAGCTGGATCGCGCATCTTTCAAATGGGAAAAACCTGTGCCCTTCCTCATGGCTGAAACCATGAGGAGGCACTTTAGAGAAGACTGAACCCTTCCATCCTTTCATAGAAATGCAAGCTAATCAGCACTCTGAGAAAAGCAGAAGGGAGGGATTAGAAATAAGAGTCTGTTTATTTTTGTCTGGGACCTATGGAAATGTAGGTTTATGACTTGATTTGAGCCCTCGTAGTTCAAATAGATGGTGTTGGTAATAGCCTCCTGCTACCCCCAGACCTCCTTGGATTTCATAAGGGAAGTAGTGGGCCGCGGGCCCCCAGGGGCTGCACACAGTTACCTTTTCTGTCTCAGGATGGAAAGCCCTTGCACCAAGGCTCAGAGAAGTTCCCGACTGCGCAGTGGCTGAATGTGCCTCTGTGCCTGCCACCTCCATGCACCTTCTGCCCTCACTGCCCCCAGTGAGGGGAGTCACTGACCCCCGAAGCAAAGTCATTGCCAGGTCCCTAATAACCATATTTAGTTACGGTTTGCTGAGAAGAGACACTGCATTAGTTCAGGTCTTTGTTTCCTTTTTAATTTTAATTCTACTTTTTTTACTTCCCTGCCTCCCCTGTTTTATTTTTGAAGATTCTAAAAAGATTTATTTATTTGTTTTAGAGAGGGAGGGGGAGGGGCTGAAGGAGAGGGAGAGAGAGAAGCTCGAGCAGATTCCCTGCTGAGTGCAGAGCCTGACATGGGGCTCAATCCCATGACCCCGAGTTCAGGACCTGAGCCAAAACCAAGAGTCAGATGCTTAATGGACTGAGTCACCCAGATGCCCCCTCCCTTATTTATTTATTTTTATATTTTTAAAAGATTTTATTTATTATTTGACAGAACTAGAGAGGGAACACAAGCAGGGGGGAGAGAGAGGGAGAAGCAGCTTCCCGCAGAGCAAGGAGCCCAGTGTGGGGCTCGATCCTGGTTCTTTGGGATCATGACCTGAACCAAAGAAAGACACATAACAACTGAGCCACCTAGGTGCCCCTCCTTTTTTTTATTTTTAATATACACACTAATATAATTTATTTCAAACTTGAAAACAATATTCTATTTCTTTTTTGCAATTTGATCCCAGACCTTCTGTTTGTAGTGTGTGTGTGTGTGTGTGTGTGTGTGTGTGTAATACAGGTATTCTTTTTTTAAAAAAACAGCCTTATTGAGCTATATACCGTAGTGTTCACCCATTTAAATTACACAGTTTGGTGGTTTTTGGTACATTCACAAAGTTGTGCAATCATCACCAAAATGTAATTTCAGCATATATTCAACACTCCAAGAGAATTCCATGCCAAACAGCAGTTACTCCCCCTTTTCCCCATTCCCTCAGCGCTCGACAGACACTCATCTACCTTCTGTTTCTGTAAATTTGCCGATTCTGGTCATTTTATATAAATGAAATCATTTATTATGTGGTCTTTCACGACTGGCTCCTTTCACTTGGCGTAACACTTTCCAGGTCCATCCATGTTGTAGTACTTCTAACATTTAAAACATTTATTTCGTAGGTCCTTCAGATTAATTTTCAGTTTAAGTTACTCTCTTATCTTGTATTTGTTGGGTAGGAAGTCTCCCATTCTTAGGTGTGCTGGCTAGCTATTTCCCCTCTCTTTTTCCATGGAAGTCACATGTGTGTTGTAGAGTTGTTGCACAGCCTTCTCCGCTCAGGCCTAAAGAGGTTGCCAGTTCCAAACCAGTTTTTTTGTTACTTTTTGGCTTGGCGTTCCTTTATGGCCAAGAGAGTACATGATTTGGCTTCTACTCTCAGAAAGCCTTGGAGTTTTGGTTACTTGAGAATGACCTACCTACACTTTCTACTTAAGGAGTACTTATTTATTATTTTAAAAATATTTTATTTATTTATTTATTTGAGAGACAAGCAGTGGGGAGCAGGAGAAGGAGAAGCAGACTCCCCACTAAGCAGTGAGCCTGAAATGGGGCTCAATCCCAGGACCCTGGGATCATGACCCGAGCAGAAGGCAGGTGCTTAACCAACTGAGCCACCCAGGGGCCCCCTAAGTAAGGAGTATTTAGTTAGCTACAGGAAGGAGAATATGGCAGTTAAGCAAGTGTTCTAGGGTCAGACTGCTTGAGTTCAAGTTCTATCAATTTGCAAGTATGTGACTTCATTGAATTTATTTAGCTTCTTTTAGCCTATTTCCTAATTGTAAAGAGGAATGTTAATAACATTTACTTCTTAGCCCATAGATGTTAAACATGGTTAGCTATGATTTCTAGCTTCAGGTCAAGGACAAAGGAAAATTTCTTTGTACCAAGTATTCTGACCCAAGGAGACCCTACGGTCCTGCAGGGAGACCCATTGAATGAGTTGGTCAAGAGAATATCTGTAAAAGTTGGAGACATGCCCCCAGTTTTCAGCAGCTGGAAAATACCAAGGGTGAAAAGTAGGAACACTTAAGGCATGAATGTCTCCCCATTGGTATTCCTGTTATTCCTTACCATCTTTCCCTGACCCCTCCGTCAGCAAGAAGTGTATGTATCAATGGCAGTGGTGTCCAAGGTATTCATTTTCATAATGTCCAGGGCAATCTGTCTAAGGGAAGGGAAAAGTCTTATTTCCAGACTTTTAAAAAAGTGCTAAATGATTACTATAATTAAGTATAACTTAAGATGATCATCGAATTGAAAAATATGAGGCATAAATGAAGTTAATCATTCTCATTATTTGAGCTTAAAGTTTTTATTTAATTGAATTTTAGCTCATTAATGCAAACCTTCCAGTGACTTCATTATCTAAATCTAAATCTAAAATTAGCTTCATTTTTTTTCGCCTTCTATTTTACTTTTCTCCTGTGTTCCTACTTCCATTTCTTTTTTTTTTTTTAAGACTTTATTTATTTATTTGAGAGAGAGAGCATGAGAAGGGTGAGGGGCAGAGGGAGGAGCAGACTCCCCACTGAGCAGGGAGCCTGACGAGGGCCTCAGTCCCAGGACTCAAAGATCATGACTTGAGCCAAAGGTAGACACTTGACCCACTGAGCCAACCAGGCACCCCACCTACTTCCTTTTCAATGCAACTTCCCCTAAGTATCTTTGTGCTATATAAGTCAATATAGAGGAAGGTTTAGCCAGTTTGAAGAAGAGGGAGAAGAAGGATAAAGACAAGGACAAGGAGAAGGGGAAGAAAAGAAAGGACACTTCTCCCCTAACAGTGGCTTTACGTAAGCATTAATGTGTTTCACGTGCTGCTATGGTACTGCCCTAATCTAGTTGTGTTGGGTCTAAGCTGTCTGCCATCTGGTCTGCACCCTGAGTTATCCTTGAATTCCATTCCAGTTTACCATGGACAACCCATCAAACTTCCCCCTAAGGGTAAAACTCAGATATGGAAAGCCTCACTCCTACTCAACTTGTCAAAGAAGCTGGATTTCCACCAGGGTCCCATCCTTCTATAGTGTCCTCTGTGAGCTATCCAAGCATTTTCATGTAATACTGTGAGCGAAAGACTCCTGAACCATTAACCAGCTTTGCCTCCAATACTCCTCACTACCTCGTGGTATGAAGAAAGCAAAAGTCTGACAAATTAAGCCCCAACTTTCAAGGCTATGAAAAGGCCTGTTGAAATGATTTTCTGTTCTATTTTAATGCTTCATAACACTGATTATAATCATAAATAATGCTTACTTCATGTCTAATGGGGCTAACATCATGTATGATAGCACTTTATCTGAGGAGGCATAAAAATAGAGCAAGAAATCATTACCAAGAATGCAAAGCAAAGTTGAAAAATCAGCAAAGTTTAAAATGAAATGTTCCTAGTTGACTTCACATGCTACTGGCCTAATGATACTGTAACATATGATTATAACTAAATCTAGAGCTGCTGGAGGAACAGTGGAGAGAGCCACTTTTTCAATTCCTTGTGTACTACTGCAAGACTCACGGAGACTAGCCTCCGTATACCTGGGCACATCTCCAGCTCACGAAATTCTTGCTTCCCAGTATGTAATGGGACCTAACTCTTTGTCTGCCCAGCATCCTATCCTCTCTTTTTTGGTAACCAGATTTTCTTTTTGCGGATTCCACTCTCCTGTGTGCAGTTTTGGTGAGACTACCTTGTCATCTCCTGGTTAAGGGATGGTCACCTGACCTAAGCCTGGCCAATCAGCCTTTCTTTCTTGGGAATCTGGATCTTCAGTGGGGTCAAAGATGGTGGTTATGAATTCCTTCCATCAGAAACGTCCTGAGGAGATTATCCTTAGAGCCTCCAGTTTTACTCTTTGAGCCTTTCCAGATTTTTCCATTAAATTTCCTTATCCCGGGCGCCTGGGTGGCTCAGTGGGTTAAAGCCTCTGCCTTCAGCTTAGGTCATGATCTCAGGGTCCTGGGATCAAGGCCCACATCGGGCTCTCTGCTCAGTGGGGAGCCTCCTTCCTCCTCTCTCTCTGCCTGCCTCTCTGCCTACTTGTGATCTCTCTGTCAAATAAATAAATAAAATCTTTAAAAAAATTCCCTTATCCCCTTGTTAATTTTGTCAATTCACTTCTGTTGCTCGCAACAGAAAGCCCGATTGCTACACAGCTGCCCTGTCCCTGAGGTTTCTGGGGTGACCTTATGTTCGCATACCCTCCAAACCCGCCTTCAGAAGGAAAGGTCATGTTTATACTTTTTTAGTGCAGAACTTCTGAAGGGAAAGCTCTGACTTGGAAAAACAGTGTTTGGAAAGACAGAATTACTTCTCTGACAACTTGACATTTAAATAAATTGCTCAGGAGCTTCCCTCACTGAGCACCTACCTGTGTTTCAGATTTCAATTGTCATGCATTTTTTTTTTTTTTCCCTCAGAAGGTGGAACAGTGTACTGGGAAGACAATCTCCACTATGGAATCAATATGCCCTTGTACAAATCCTGGTTTTTGTCTTAACTAAGCCTCAATTTCCTTACCTGTTAGAAGAGAATTGTAAAAGCTACTTCATGAGATAGTTGATAAAATTAAATAAGGTGCACATAAAGTGCTTAACACAGTGCCCAGTACAAGTAGATCCCCAACAATGTGGACTATAGGGACAATAACTTGAAATACATTTCCTTAGATTTCCTTCTATTTGATCCGAATGGCACTTCTCTTGGGATTATAGGATCAAGCAAATATGATATTACTTAGACACAGAGAAACAAAGTGACTTACCATCAGTTCAACATGTGTCTAGAGTTATTTAGCAAGTAGTGATTTTAAGAGTCTTGTGTCAGGGACTTTGAATCTTGAGATAAAGTTCTCTGTATTTAATTATTATCATTACATTTTCTTTCTCAGTCTTTCTTTCTCTCTGTCTTTTTTTCATTATCTCTTTGTGGTTCTTGCTTCTGTTTCACTTCTTTATTGTTAATTCTTATAGGTGAACAGCAACTCTAGCTCAAGAAATAGTTATTGAGAACCAGGCTTTGAACATAAAGATAAATTACGTTCTTCTATTCTCAAGGCTTCATACTCCCCTTCTTTGTTTCCATTGCTTTCATTGACATTCAGTCACTTGGGAACCTTTACCCATATGGTTGAAAGGACTTCTTAACCCATCTTTCACCTCCCTACTCTCCTCCCACCCCTCAAATATCTCTGCTAGATTAACCTTCCTAAAATTCAACTCTGATTACATATATTAGCAAAAGCCCCTAATGTTGTTCATTACCTACCAAATAAAGTCATAAAGTCTTTCTGGTGTGTGCTGCTCTCCACATTGGTGTCACATTTTCATCTTGGTCTCCTCCGTTTCCCCATTTCCCTGACCATCATCTGTTCCTCCCCAGCATTTTCCACATTCCCTTTCCAGCCTTTGATTAATTTCCAGTCCCCTGCCAACATGGATCAAAACCCTGTCCATTCTTTAAGCAAGAATACATTGCACTCGTTTAAGTTCATCCTGGTATCCCAAAGCACAGAAAGTCTCTCTCCCTCCTCTGAGACCCTATAGCATGTTGTAACTATGTTCAGCTTTAAAGAACTTGGTCTTGTGTTTCAGAGACACTGAGGAATATGGTAAGATAGGTAAGACATTATTATAAAAAAGGAGAGTCTAAAAGGTACTTTTGAGAAAGGAGGGGAAATTTAGCTTTGTCTGGAAGTTTTGAATAAAATGATTCATCTTCCAGAGAAATTTTATATAAGGTCCTGTCTGCCTGGAAGTCAGTGAGTGAACTGAGGGGTGCTGAAAAGACTTGGTTAATTTCTTAAGACAGTTTTACTTCCTTGAGATAGCACATGCCTTTAGATGGGAGGGAGAACCCTAGTACAGACTCTTAGGATGATTCAAGACTAGCGTGAGGGGCACTGGGTGGTTCGGTTGGTTAAGCGTCTGCCTTCAACTCAGGTCATGATCTCAGGGTCCTGGGATTGAGCCCCGCATTGGGCTCCTTGCTTGGCGGGGAGCCTGCTTCTCCCTCTCCCTCTGCCCCTCACCCTGTTAGTGTTCACTCGCTCTCAAGTAAATAAATAAATAAAATCTTAAAAAACAACAACAACAACAAAGACTACCATGAAACTATTTTCACTTTGCCAAAGGAGATAGCCAGAAGACACTCCTAGAGGATGGACTGTTTTGAAGTTTTCTGTACCTTCTTGGGATAGGTAAATTATTTTTCTTCCTTCCATAATGATTTGGATCCTGGGATCCTTGTCCAGTTCATTTGCTGGTTCTGTGCAGAAACCTTGTGTCTAGAGTCACTATCAAGAAACTGTGAGATAAGGGAGATAGTGTATTACTAGCACTTATTACATGTATGTTTAACTTCCGCATTAAGCCACAGGCAGCTCTTCTTTTCTCCATTTTTATGGGTGTCAGAATGTTTGAGAGATTTATGAACTTTCCAGGATGACTTAATAAGTGTTGAAATAGTATTCAAACTGAGATCACATTTTTTCTGGTTCCATTCACATCTTCCTACCATCCCTTCCTTGTTATCTGCTTGCCCTTTTTTACTTTCTCTCCTATATGACATTAGAACAGTCCCATTGTTCCAACTCTCCATCGTCTTTCCCACTGCCATATCAGTCTAAAGGCTGTTCTTCATCTTCTCCCAGAATTAAAGGGACTTTCTCGTGACCCACATCTTTAGGGCTAGGTTATAAGCAATCTCAGAGAAGATTCTGAGCTAAAGTATCATTTATTCATGATTTATTCATGATTCAAAGACAGTAAAATTATTCCCTTATGATTTTGGATTTACTAGTTTCTCCTTTTAATTCTATTGGTTTTGCTTTCTGTATTTTAAAGTTTATGTTAATAAGCACATACAAATTGAAGATTGTTACATCTTTCCAAGGTATTGACTCTCATTGTTATGAAATGTTTCTCTCTGGTAATATTCCTTGCCTTTTTCTTCCAGTTTTTAATAAGATTTAATTTTTTTTTAATTTAAAGATTTTTATTTATTTATTTGACAAAGAGAAACACAGCGAGAGAGGGAACACAAGCAGGGGGAGTGAGAGAGGGAGAAGCAGGCTTCCCGCCGAGCAGGGAGCCCAACACGGGGCTTGATCCCAGGTCTCCGGGATCATGACCCGAGTTGAAGGCAGTCGCCCAACCAACTGAGCCACCCAGGCGCCCCAATAAGATTTAATTTTTAATCAAAGAAATATATACATAGTTTTCAAAAAATCCAATAGTGGAAAAAAAAAGGCATATAATGAAAAGTAGTAAATCCCTGCCCATCCTGTTCAACTCAGTTCTCTAAGCCAGAGGCAAAAAATGTATACTCCTGTTTAGTGGTTACCTCCCTTCTTCCTTAAGAATTTGGAATTTTGACTTCCCATGTCCCAGCACCAACCCCTCCCCAACTATGGCTGAATCACTATTTTTAAATCTCCTGTTGGCTACCTTGTTTGCTTTAATAATACGAATCCTAAACCTGCTTTATTCAATATTCCTTGTCTTGAAGTCTATTTTGTCTGATTTTATAGATATACCACTCTCTTAAGGTTAGTATTTGCATAATAATATCTTTTTCCATCCTTTTACTTTCAAAGTCTTTGAGTCCTTTTATTTGTTTGTTCCTTTATTTATTTATTGAAAGAGAGAGAGAGAGTGGGAGCAGGGT
The DNA here is from genome assembly GCA_004023965.1 of Spilogale gracilis. NCBI lineage: Eukaryota > Metazoa > Chordata > Mammalia > Carnivora > Mephitidae > Spilogale > Spilogale gracilis. The sequence goes on from PITA01028082.1 coordinate 15,079, forward strand.
TAGGCAGAGGGAGAGAGAGAATCTTAAGCAACCTCCACAGCCTGATATGGGTCTTGATCTCAGGACACTGAGATCTTTTTTTTTTCTTAAAGATTTTATTTATTTATTTGGCAGGAGAGAGATCACAAGTAGACAGAGAGGCAGGCAGAGAGAGAGGAGGAAGCAGACTCTGCTGGGCAGAGAGCCCGATGCGGGCCTCGATCCCAGGATGCCGAGATCATGACCTGAGCCAAAGGCAGAGGCTTTAACCCACTGAGCCTTCAGGACCCTGAGATCTTGACCTGAGCTGAAATCAAGAGTCAGATGTTTAACTAAGACAATAGAGGTGCCCCCCTGCATCCTTTTATTTAAACTATGTCTTCTGTAAATAGCATATAGTTGAATCATTGAGTTATTTTTTAAAAGATTTTATTTATTTATTTGACAGAGAGAAACACAGCTAGAGAGGGAACACAAGCAAGTGGGGTGGGGGAGAGAGAAGCAGGCTCTCCACTGAACAAGGAGCCTGTTGTGGAGCTCAATCCCAGGGCCCTGGGATCATGACCCCAGCCGAAGGCAGCCGCTTAACCGACTGAGCCACCCAGGCACTCTCTATATTTTAATTGGAATGTTTAGTTCTTTAATATTTACTATAATTATTGATATAGCTGGATTTATGTTTCCCATGTTGCTATTTGTTTTCTGTTTTTTGTTTTTTTTTTTTAAAGATTTTTTTTATTTATTTGACAGAGAGGTCACAAGTAGGCAGAGAGACAGGCAGAGACAGAGGAGGAAGCAGGCTCCCTGCTGAGCAGAGAGCCTGACGCAGGCCTCGATCCCAGGACCCTGAGATCGTGACCTGAGCCAAAGGCGGAGGCTTAACCCACCGAGCCACCCAGGTACCCTTCTGTTTGTTTTTATAAAGAACTACATTTGAATAGGAAATTCATAGACACAAAGCTTCTAACACTGTTTGGTAATATCTTAGACTATCTTAGCTGATCAAATAAAGGGGTCTTTCTGATACCTCTCAAGTGTTACCAGGTAAGCCAACTGAATTTTTTACTGCGCTCTAATTACTTATACTTCAGTCACTTTCAGTTTTTACTTCCCTAAATGATATCTCAGAGACCATCTTCACCTGTGCTCTGTTTGAGGCTGATGTAATAGAATTGAGTTCCATAAGGAGAATCACTGGGTCAGAGTATTAAGCATTTGTCCAGCAAATGATACACATTGCTGTGTTGTTTTCCATATGGGGTGGTACCATGCAATCAGCAATGCATGAGAATACCAATTTTTCTACAATGGCACCAGCATTGAATGTTATTATTTATGTAAAAATTATTTTATTTCCAAATTTAATTTTATCATAATTTCTGGCATTATATTTAATATATCTTAAAATTTTGATGTTCTGTAAGAACCTCCAGAACAGTAGAGAAAAATACAAAATATCCTACTAATTATGCAGAGAATTTTAAAGAAAGTTTTTATGCACACAGAGTAAAAAATTTGTGGAAAAGATCCAGGGAGACTAAAGAATTCCCTAGTTGATTTTCAAAGAATGCAATTGTCATTTAATAGATCACTGTACCTTCTCTTCTTCAAAACCTCATACCAAATCTATATTCTATTTCATTCTAAGGCATTGTCTCAGAAGGAATTTGCAAGATGCAAATTTTGATGCACCTAAGGGACAACTATGTGCTTAGAATAGTGTTTGCTCCTCCCCCACCAGAGGAAAATGAAAATCTTTGCTAATTAAGTATCTTTGTTATAAGGAAACATAATAATTTCTATTATGCAATTAAGTATGAGCATTTTTGTTCATTATAAACTGCATTTTTTTGTTCTATGAAAGCAAGAACTGATTTTATTTTCAGATCGATAGTTGTTGTGCTGAGTTAATAGACATGAAATGTTAATATAGTATAAAATAGCAAATTAGGTTGCTTGAGTTTGGGAAGATCTTTCTTTTTTTTTTTTTTTTTTTTTTTTTAAAGATTTTTTTTTTTTTTATTTATTTGACAGAGAGAAACACAGCGAGAGAGGGAACACAAGCAGGGGGAGCGAGAGAGGGAGAAGCAGGCTTCCCTCCGAGCAGGGGGCCCGATGTGGGACTCGATCCCGGGTCTCCGGGATCATGACCTGAGCCGAAGGCAGTGGCTTAACCAACTGAGCCACCCAGGCGTCCCGAGTTTGGGAAGATCTTTCTAATTGGACCACATGGCTTTGGCCAATCATGCATCAGCAGAGCTTTCTGGATTGTAGAGACCTTCTTGGTTGAGAGAGTCTTCTTGAAAAAACACAATGGGACTTTGAATAAATGCTTTCATCTTTTAGGCCTGTATCATAAAGTTGATGTTGTTCTGAAATGTGTTTTCTCAAGGGGTGTAATGCATATTTGCTTTTTGCTGCACGAGTTGAGACAATAATGACTGCAATCAATAAGAAAGTCTTTCATCAGTAGAGTTTTATGACAGCAGATTTAAGGGTCTCCCGACATAAGATGAACTCAGTGGAGTTTTATTGATAATTTAGTAGATATATTTCATGAAATCTACTTGGAAAAGTTCAGAAGTCACTTTCATCTGCAACCATCTGAAAGCCTCCAAAGATTGTAGAAGACCCAAACCCAGTTCCAATCTGGCCAGCTAGCACACACAGCCAGCTCCAGACTTTTTTATTTTATTTTATTTTATTTTGTTTTGTTTTATTTTGTTTTGTTTTGTTTTATTTTATTTTATTTTATTTTATTTTATTATTTTATTTTATTTTATTTTATTTTATTTATTTTATTTTATTTATTTTTTTGCCAGCTCCCAACTTTTGTACTTCAGCTCTCACAGGGACACTTGCTGACACAGATTTTCAGTTCCAGTTTTAGTCCTCTCCTTTACCTGTCTTTCCTCTAAAACCTGTATGTCTACACGTGTATGCATGCATGTGCGCGTGTGTGCACGCACGCACGCACACACACACACACACACACTCTATCTAGCTGCTCTCCATAAGCAGAAGATACTCTGGTTTTGGTAGTATCCTGAGCTCTAGCCTTCTTCATGAAGCTTTAGAAAATAGTTATAAAACATTCCCAAACTATTTTTGAGTTATAATGATGCTTTGGGTCTCTTATTTCATGAAGCCCTACAATGATATTTTGAGGTGACTGTTACATTCTTCTATAAGTGGAGGAAATGGAGGCTAAGCAAAGTTAAGCATCTTGCCCAAGGTTGTCCCACTATAACTTGGTAGATGAGAGATACTAAAGCCAGATGTAACTTGACTTCAAAGCCCATAATCTTGCCAGATACCATTTGGGTTTCCAGGGAAACCTACATAACTGAACACTTGCTTTAACCTTGTCTGGCCTAGTGAGCAGATAAATAATCCATACTCTACTTACTCAGATGAAAAGTTGAAGGAAGATGTGCTTTAAAATTGCCAAAGTCACCACAGAAGTGTAAGTGGATGTCACTAATATGTGATGAGATTATTTGTTATTTGTTTGAAGGTCAAATGAAGACTTCTAAAAACCTCCAAGTATCTCCCAATATCCTTGCAAGGCTTCTAAAAATTTATTAATATTTACTCCTTTGGGTTCATGGGTCAGGCTCTGTTGTTTGCTTCTTTTTTTTTTAATTTTATTTATTTATTTGACAGAGAGAGATCACAAGTAGGCAGAGAGAGAGAGAGAGAGAGAGAGAGAGAGAGAGAGAGGAGGAAGCAGGCTCCCTGCCGAGCAGAGAGCCCGATGTGGACCTCCATCCCAGGACCCTGAGATCATGACCTGAGATGAAGGCAGAGGCTTTAACCCACTGAGCCACCCAGGCACCCTGTTGTTTGCTTCTTTTATCTTCCTTGGCCAGCACCAATTTATCCATTAAGGACATTAAGTACAGTAGGCACAGTACCTTACACCATTGGTACTTTTAAAGGACCACAAAAATGGTTTACTTTTTTTTAATCAGAAGAAAAAAGTGAATATAATCCTAAAATTTGTGCCCTTGATATACTGGACATTTGTTATTCTCTGTTGCCTGTGTGATGCCCGCATGGCTTAAGATTTAGCTTCTTTAAACCTATGGATTTTCACTGTGTGTCCCTGGCACTTAGCACAGAGCCTGATACTTCTTAGAAACTCAATAAATACTTGCTGAATGAATTCATGATTGCATAAATGTCTTTATAGCCGACCAAGCCCTGTGTCTAGCGGTCCAGGACAAGGTCTGGGTACCAACGTAACCCCTACACCCCCTCATGCTTTCCCAGCCCATGTAATGGGGTTCTGATTCACTGTGCTCTGGCTCACTTGGTTACCTTGTATGGCACCCCAGATTTCCTGGAAATGGGGTTCAGTCTGTCCTCTAGTCAGAGACTGGAGCCCTGCCATCCCAGCCTGGACCAGGCAGCCATATTTGAAGTTTTGCCTGGTTTACTTCTCATGTATAGGGTAACATTTTTGGCAAGCATGAGTAGCACTCTCTCTGGCTTCTGAGAATTCAAGTCCTGTCTTGATTCACCCCTTGCAAGCTCTGCTCCAAGACTAGCCTGCAGCAATGTGGCTTCCAGGGCCTGGGTCCTGCTTGACCCTAAATGTCTCTTTGTCCACCATGGCTCCTGTGTCTCTGTAGACTTCATGTTATTGCCTATCCCAGGACAAAACAGAAGTTACAGGAAACCTCAGCTGAAATGGGAAGAGGTTTTCATACTAAGCTGTTTTCATCCATTAACACCAAGTGATTTTCTTTCCTGAAAACCTGTGATTCAGGTGAAGCTGAGGGATAGGAGCGGCATGATCAATACGTGTTTTTTTTTTTTTTTTTTTATGA
>PITA01028083.1:0-19921 GCA_004023965.1 Spilogale gracilis
AAAGCAAATGGGAACTAGGGTAATCTAGGGAGGGAAACGAAACAACAGAGATTTTGAACACAGAAACAAACTGAGGGACTTGGAGGGAGGGGGGTGGAGGGATGGGAGAGCCTGGTGGTGGGTACTGGGGACACCTAAAGCATGGAGCACTGGGTGTGGGGAATGGGGAATGAATCTTGAAACACTGGAAAAAAAAAAATTTAGTAACAATAAAAAAAAATAAAAATAAAAAAAAAATATATATTTCCAGATAAACAAAAACAAAAACAAAAACAAAAAAAAAAAGAATCAGGTCAGTTTCCTATAGGACTACAGTATCATTATCTCACCTGAGAAACAGAACAATCCCAAAAACTTTACACTTAAATTCAAATAAATTTTCTTAATGTCACCAAGTGATTTTATATTTTTTTAATATAGGATCAGCTTCACGAATTTTACTTGGCTGTTATTCTCTTTAGTCCCTTTTAAACCTAGACCAATCCCCCTAAATTTTTGTTTTTCACAACGACGAGTTTTTTAAAAAGGCTAGGCCAGTTGTTTTGTAGAATGTCCCCCACTTTTGGTTAGAATACCAGATAGGTGATGTTTTATATCTCTTACTATATTGCATTAGGATGCACCTAATGTCAGGTTGCCCCATTACTGGCGGTGCAAAGTGTGATCACTTGCTGCTGCTATCTTAATCCTTACTGTGCACCAATTACTTCAGTCTACACGTAAGTAAGTTCAGTGACTTCCAATAGTCTTCATGTTGAAGTCCATACTACCTAGCCTGCTATTCAAGGCTTCCACAAGTGACTCCAACTTGTTTTTTCAGTGTTTTGTACAATTATCCTGACACATGCCCTATACCCTTATCAACCCAATGTGGCTAAGTGCTGATCTGCACACATGCATGAAAAGACTCCCAGAGGCCTGGAAACGAACCAGCAGAAGAATGAGTACCATAATCCTGAGTGTGGATACAGTCTCCAGAAGAAGAAGGGGAAGGGAAAGGAAAAAAAGCTACAGAAATCGTGGCCAAAAAGTTCCCACATTTAATGAAAACTATAAATCTGCATATACAAGAATCCCAATGAACCACAAACAGAGTAAACATAAAGAAAACCACACCAAGACAAACCCTAATCAAAATACTGAAACCTATCATAGAAAATCTAATACCAGCCAGAGGAAAAAGGACACCTCCACACAGAGGTGTAAGAATGACAGCAGGCTTCTCATCAGAAAGCCAGAAGATACTGGAGCTACGTCTTTATGGTAAAATGCAAGCCAGAAGACAATGGACTAACCTCTTTACAGAACCAAAAGAAAAATGTGTCAATTTAGAATTCTATATCCACAAAGGTATCTTTCAAAAATGAAGGTATTAAAAAAAAAAGCTATTTCAGACAAACAAAAACCAAGAAAATTAATTGCCAACAGACCTCACTGGTTCTCTTAAACAGGTATCAACAAAAGCTCAAATGGTCTCCCATCCTGCAGAACTGAGCAGTGAATATCCCATGAAAAGAAACTGGACTCAGATATATTAGAGACTTTTAAAAAGCAAAATTTAAAGAATAGAAAATTACGCTGTGACAAAAACCTAAATAAATAGCCCACAGAGAGTTACAAAGTAAATTATTGCCTATAAATCAAAATAAATTTATAAAAAAGAGATAATACAGGGAAGCCTGGATAGCTCAGTTGGTTAAGCATCTGCCTTTGGCTCAGGTTGTGATCCCAGGGTTCTGACATCACCTGAGTAGAACTCTCTGCTGGGGGGGGGGGGGGGAGCTGCTTCTCCCTCTCCCTGCCTCTCTCTCTCTGTGTCAAATAAATAAATAAAATTTAAAAAAAAAAAAAGAGATAACACACCTTATAATTTACTTGGCCCTCTAAAACTCACTTACAGCTCTTTTCAAGATGAAAGTAATAAAAAAAAAATCCTTTGACAATTCCAAATTTAAAATGAAAATGTCTTGTTTGGGGCATGTGGGTGGCTCAGTCGTTAAGTGTCTGCCTTCGATTCAGGTTATAATCCCAGGGTCCTGGGATCAAGCAGCTTCCCTGCTCAGCAGGAAGCCTGCTTCTCCCTCTCCCACTTCCCCCAGCTTGTATTCTCCCCTCACTGCCTCTCTCTGTCAAATAAATAAATAAAATCATAAAAAAAAAAAGAAAATGTCTAATTATATGGGAGCTTATGTAAATGAAGGAATCTAATGGACTATTATACAGCTATTAAATATTAGGATTAGGAAGGGCTTAGAGGACCATGGGACTGTTTGTTACAATGTGAAGTGAAACTGCAGTGCTAAAAAACACAGGATGATCAATACTGGGGAAAAAACTGTTTCACAGAGAAAAGCTGTACTAACTTGTTCTGGAGGAAGGAAGGATTTTTGTTATCATTTTTGGTAATGTAATTCTATCTTTTGATGTTTCTATCTTCACTACAATATTAATAAGATTTGTACTTCAGTCCTCTAACCATGAGTGATTTTTTTCCTTAGTTTTTATATATCACTCCTTATTTTAACAATATTAAAAATAGGGTGCCGGGGTAGCTCAGAGGGTTAGGCTTCTGCCTCTGGCTCAGGTCTTGCATTGGGCTCTCTGCTCAGCAGGGAGCCTGCTTCCCCCTCTTTCTCTGCCTGCCTCTTCGCCTATTTGTGATCTCTCTGTCAAATCAATAAATTCATTCAAAAATGAAACAAACACATTCACAATTCTTTTTTCTTTCTTTTTTCTTTTTTTTTTTTAAAGATTTTTACCCATTCATTTGACACAGAGAGATAGTGAGAGAGGGAATACAAGCAGGGGGAGTGGGAGAGGGAGAAGCAGCCTTCCCGCTGAGCAGGGAGCTTGATGTAGGGCTCAACCCCAAGACCTTGGGATCATGACCTGAGCTGAAGGCGGACATCTAGCCAACTGAGCCACCCAGGCCCCCCCACATTCACAATTCTACCACAGAAAGATCTGTTTTAAGTGAAGGCAAAGTAAAGATTTTTTCAGACAAATGAAAGCTGAGAACAGACATAAATTATAAGAATGATCAAGTTTTTTAGGCAGAAAGTATCACATGGAAATCTGAATTTACACGAAGGAATGAAAATGAAAACACCATAAATGGCAAATATGTGGGTAAATATAAGACTGTTTTCTCACACACACAAAAAAAACTTTAAAATATTGACTATTTATAGTGGATGAATGTATAAATAAAAATAGCACATTATAAAAAAATAGCACATTATACAGGCTTAAAAAGGAAAGAAATTCTGACACATGCTACTATATGGATGAACTTTGAAGACATTATACTAAGCAAAATAAATCAGTTGCAAAGTACAAATATTTATGATTCTACTTATATGAGGAGTGTAGAAGAGGCAAATTCATAGAGGCAGAAAGTAGAATGATGGCTGCCAGGGACTGGTAGGGAGGACTTGTGAAAGGATTATTGTTTATGGGATGCAATTTCAATTTGGGATGATGAAAAAGTTCTGAAGACAGATGATGGTAATGGCTGGGCAATGTACTTAATGTCACTGAACAGCACATTTAAAAATGGTTAAAATGGTAAACTTTACATTATGTAAATTATATATATATTTTTAAGATTTTATTTTTTTATTTTACAGAGAGATCACAAGTAGGCAGAGAGGCAGGCAGAGAAGGAGGAGGAAGCAGGCTCTCTGCTGAGCAGAGAGCCCGATGTGGGCCTCGATCCCAGGACCCTGAGATCATGACCTGAGCTGAAGGCAGAGGCTTTAACCCACTGAGCCACCCAGGCGCCCCGTTATGTATATTTTACCATAAAGAAAAAAATGCCAAAAAAGTCACCCAGAAAGGTACCTGAACTTTGTCCTATTCCCAACTCTTGATTTCTTACAACTAATTATGTCCCCTTCACACCCAAGCCCAGCCAATACTAGATAAGAAATGATCTCAGTCCTTAAGCAGACGTCTGCCTTCAGCTCAGGTCATGATCCTGGAGTCCCAAGATCAATCGAGCCCACATCGGGCTCCCTGCTGGGCAGGAAGCTTGTTTTTCCCTCTCACTCCCCTTGTTTGTGTTCGCTTTCTAGCTGTTTTTCTGTCAAATAAATTAAAAATCTTTAAAAAAAATGCAAAAAAAAAAATAAAATAAAATATGCATATATATGTATATAAACTCACACAAATAACTCTTAACTGTTTAAAGCAAAAATAATAGCAATGCATGTTAGGGCTGATAACATGAGAGAAATAAAATGCAGAACAATAGCACAAAAGATTGGGGGGAATGGAAATGGATTACTGTAAATGAGTATACAGTCAGAATGGGTCAGAAGCTATGACAAAGGCATAAACTGCAGAATGAAAACACATTTAAGGGTGCCTGGGTGGCTCAGAGGGTTAAAGCCTCTGCTTTCGGCTCAGGTCATGATCTCAGGGTCCTGGGATCAAGGCCCATGTCTGGCTCTCTGCTCGGTATGGAGCCTGCTTCCTCCTCTCTGCCTGCCTCTCTGCCAACTTGTAATCTCTCTGTCAAATAAATAAATAAAATATTTTTAAAAAAAAGGAAAAAAAAGAAAACACATTTAAGAGACATTTCTAGGCTAAAACAGACAATGACTGGATGAAAATGCTTGAGAGAGAGGTCTTTCTTTCTCTGGGCCTTGACTGGTCCTAGCAAGCAAATGACTGACTTCATAAGCCCTTACATCTCTTCCACTGGACTAGGAACAAGGTAACATTAATATATTACTTTGTCAGTTTTACAATAATATTATATTACTATATCCATTTCCCCCATTACCATTAAGTTCTTTAATGATAAGAACTTCAGCATTCACTTTTAGGTCCTTCACTGTCCAATGCATATGGTAGGCACTCAACATTTGCTGAGGAAATAAAGGATAAATGAACTTACATTTTGCTTTTTCTTCTCCTGAACCAAAGCTACATAGCGCAAGGCAATCTTGGTCAGAGTTGTGGCAAGGGAGGCAGCAACAAAGAAATCTCCATCCAGAAGGAAGCCTCTCAGGGGAGGTCTGCAAAGGAATCAAGGAAAATGAAACCCAACCACTTCTTAAGCAGCATATAGCTTTGGCATAAATGATTCAAATACGCCTATTTAACACTCTCATTGCCATCCTTCAGTGAAGAGGATCTCAATTAGCTCCCTCTTTAGGTTTTTAGAATGGAAAAAGGAAAATATACATGGTCTTACAAGTTATCTTCAAAAGAGCTAGACCTAAGTGAATATGGAAAGAGAAAATGATTCTGAGTGTATGTACCAGAGCCAATGAGCTATAGTCAAATTCCAGGTTATCTATTTACTGTGTCCCTATGAGTAAATTACAAACCTTTCTAAGCCTCAAATTCCTCTTCTGTAAAATGGGGATAATAAACTGTATCTCAGTGAGTCGTTAAAGAGAGACAAACTACTTAGTACAATACCAAACTACTTAGTACTTATGCCAATAAGCAACCATTAAAATTTTAGGTACTATTTTTATCATGTTCATTATAAAATTAGAGAGCAAAACAGACAAAAAATATTAAAATTTTATTCCATCAATTAGAAGTGGAAAATCTTCAAAATATGTTTCCTAAGCACTAATACAGGCAACAAAATTCAGTTACCTCCACTTAGCATTTTCTTTAAATCTTTTTTTTAGGATTTTATTTATTTATACATAAAATAAAAATGTGAACAAATGGGGAGAGGGACAGAGGGAGAAAGAGAGGCAGACTCCCCGCTGACTAGAGAGCCTGACGTGGGGCTTGATTCCAGGACCCTGAGCCAAAGTCAGCTTAACTGACTGAGCCACCCAGGTGCCTCTCCACTTAGCATTTTCTACGTAAGTAAAATAATTTTAAACAGAAGAGTTATTTCAATGAAAACAGTTTTAAGAAGCAGAGGAGTAAAACCATCAACAAAATTCCTGAGAGAAATTAAACATTCTCCTTTCAAGTATCTTAAATGTTAAAGATTTCCATTTTGGTCAAAAAAAGCAAATAAGAGAAAAAAATCATTTGACTGTTCAATACTCAGGAGTAATAGTTTAAAAAGTATAGATGGTGGGGTACAGGTGTTGCAAATTACCTTTCTTCCTCTTTCTTTGTGGGTCGAGAACTGCTAAGGGCACTCTGAGTTGCATAGGTGCCCATCTCAGTTACCAACTTCTGAACTGGACCCACGGTTATTTCCTCTTCAGGTTTTAATTCACCAGCTTCTTTCTTTATTTCTGACTCTACAATTGGGATCTGAAAATCAATTGGAAACACCAATCTGGTAATAATATCAACAGCAAACAAAATCGTATTTAAATATTCAATCATTTCTATGGAGAAAGCAATTACCCCAATGGGATTTTTGCAACTCTGCATTCAATTTTCTTTCCTTCCCAAGAAGATGTAGTGGGAAAAACAGGTGCTTTGGAGTTGGATCCACTTACTTGTTGAATGGTTCTGGGCAAGTTAATTAAACTACTCAGTTTATCTCTTAAATGGAAATCTTAAATCTATCCATACAACTTATTTAATAGGAACATGCTTAGGACAGTGACAAAGCCAAACTTTGTCATACTTTTTTACATACTCACTTAGCCTTAACTCTTCTTCTCTATCCCTTCCTCTGAAATACTAACCAAAACAGCACCTATTCTAAAATGAAATAAATCTGACTTACGTGTACAGAATAACTTTATCAAACATCTTTTTAAAAAACCAAACAGCTACCATGTATTTATTCCTCAATACCAATCATCTAACTTAAGCCCTAGGAGTTTTCAATCACTATCAGTCAATTCTTTTTTTTCCTAAGTGAAAAACCTCAAGTCCAGTCAGGCTAAGAAATTTACATCCAAGGTTCTAGAGTTAATTAACGGCAGAACCAAGACTGTAACCTAGGTCTCCCAACAAACACTGTTCTTCCTATTCTACCATATGGTTGTTTGGATGAGGAAACACTGCCAGTTTTAGTACATAAATAGTCTAATGTCAGCATGATTCTTTTAATACTTGTATTCTCCTTTCAGAATATACAGGCTAACACAAAATAAAAACTAAATAAAAACACAAAAGCAAACCACCACATAAAAGTCAGATTTACTGGGACGCCTGGGTGGCTCAGTTGGTTAAGCCACTGCCTTCGGCTCAGGTCATGATCCTGGACACCCAGGATCGAGTCCCACATCGGGCTCCCTGCTCGGCAGGAAGCCTGCTTCTCCCTCTCTCACTCCCCCGGCTTGTGTTCCCTCTCTGGCTGTGTTTCTGTCAAATAAACAAAATCTTAAAAAAAAAAAAAAAAAAAAAAAAGTCAGATTTACTAAAGTAAAAATCACCATATACATAGTATTTACTAAAGTAAAACATTACCTCCCCAAGGGACCTGCGGACCTCAGTCATCACACTCTGAATGTCTTCCTTGGTACTACAGTATTCTCCCAGGATCCATAATGCTCCTCGGTAAATCCTAAGGGAAGAACAAGTTCAGAAACACTGACATTGCTAACAAATCTTAGCACAGGGCTCTTTCTCTGTGAATGTAAGCTCAAGCAAGAAAGCACGATTCTGCAGTTTCAAAGGACTACGGATGAAATTTTAAGAAAGAATATAACAAAGACACTAAGTTTGAGTCTCTCCAGAAATCACAAGGATTAAAAAGAAACAAATATTTTCACCATTACTAGGAACACTTTAAAACTAGTAAACTCATTAGTAAAAATAAAGTAACAAAATATCTCCCAGAAACGTGTTATCCTTCATTTAGGACAGAGTTAAGGTAAATTTTATCATTTACTACTATAAAAAAATGTATAACTTTGGGGGTGCCTGGGTGGCTCAGTCATTGAGCATCTGCCTTTGGCTCCCGTCATGATCCCAGGGTCCTGAGATTGAGCCCCACATCAGGCTCCCTTCTTAGTGGGGAGTCTGCCTTTCCCTCTCCCACTCCCCCTGCTTGTGTACCTTCTCTCGCTCTCTGTCAAATAAATAAATAAAATCTTTATATATATATATAAATTTGATGTAAAAAGTAATTCACTTTTTATTTGGAGTCACTGAAAAGGCAAGATGCTGAACAGAGCAATGGATAAGGAAGGAGTACAAAGGATGAGTAATTTAAAAACTCCAAAAACATAAAGCAACAATTCTAGTTAAGAATATTAAACTGAATAAAGTCTTTAGTTATCTTTTCCCTAAGATTTTCATTAAATTTTTTCAAGGGAACATTTTAGAAACTAAAGCTCTAAGAGATGATTGCCATTAAAGGCAAAACTTTGGTATGATTTTTTTCTTCTCACAAAGGAAGCAAATCTTTCTTCCATAAATATCAATACTTTATATAATAAAAACAATTTTACAGTGGCCCTTTCTTTTCTATCCAATATAGATATAATGCAAGTCTATTACACTCTCTCCACCAGATGCTTTAAATAAAGCAAAATTTGGATGTAACAGCCCTTTCACTAGCAGAGGCTAATTAAGGGAAATGCATTATGTCAGATTTAGGCTGCATTTTCAATCCCCCACTTTAATAAATACTAATGGGGGATAAAAATAATAGTATCCCAAAAGTGATACACTTTAAAAATATGTTCCTTAGTCACTTGAAGATTCACCATGTTTTAGAGAAAATAAGGATAGAGAACCTAGCTAAATCATATTGACAAAAGAAAATTTTTGCCCACAGATTATGGATTTACTGAGGGTGGGGTGAGGGGATGTCTATTGTGACACTTATATTGGCTTTAGTATCTTGATTCATTTCTTCTCCCTTACATTTTCCATCAACTGACCTTTAAAGATAGAAACTGGTAAATTGCTTGCTTGACCTTATATTTAAACAGACTTTAAACCTACTTGACAGATTTAATAGCATGAAAGACTTCAAGCATCTTCTCAACAATAAGCATTCTCAGGTTATCAAAGCGCTGAATAGCTTCACGAACAAACTCCAAGACATCAGCAGCTGCTGCTTCATTATTGTCACTGAGAAATTCCATTAACTGAAAGGAATAAAAAAAAAAGGAAAACAGAGTAAGTTATATAATTATTTTAAAAGATTTACTTATTTAGGAAAGAGCAAGGGAACACATGTGCACAAGTCAGAGGAGAGGCAGAGGAAGAGGGAGAGAGAATCTCAAGCAGACTCTACAGTGAGCACTGAGCCCAACATAGGAATCAATATCACGACCCTGAGATCATGACCAGAGTCAAAATCAAGAGTTGGATACGTAACTGCTGAGCCACCCAGGCACGCCATAAGTTATATAATTTTCAGAAAGAAAATTATGTAAGTTTTAAGAAGTACACAAACTTACAAAGAATATAATAATTTTATTTATTTATTTATTTTTGAGAGAGAGAGAGAGTGACAAAGAGCATGAGAGGGGAGAAAGTGACAGGGAGAAGTAGACTCCCCGCTCAGCGGGAGCCCGATGTGGGACTTGATCCGGGGACTCCAGGATCATGACCTGAGCTGAGGGCAGTGGCTGAGCCACCCAGGTGCCCAATAATTTTAAAACATATAACAAAATGTAAGTTGAAAGACAAGAACTGCTATGTAAACAAAGTCACAATGTCTTTTCTAGGTTTTGTGCAGCCAAGTTTACTACAAAAAAAACTCACTATAAAACAACAGCTGAAAACACACAACTTAAAATAAATTAATTGGATACCCCTAAGCTATAACTAAAAGTAAAATCATTAAAAAAAAATCATTTCAGAGAAAATTTGGAGTTCAAAGATAAAATTTCAAATTACAATAACATACTTCATCTGATGGTGACTGAAGCCAATGAATCTAGGTACATATATTTTTCCTGTAAAAAAATCCTTCAACTTTAAGAGGTAAAACTATTTGAAAGAAATGCTTGCTTGTGCTACTGAATGATATATATATATATATACATAGCATAATTTTACCACGGGTAAAAGTAACAAACACCAATTACAATAATATGTGGAGGTATTTTTGTCATTGTCTTTTTTGATGAAGATATAAGAGAAAGAAGTCAGATTGTTTATCCTTCTGAGCTTAAGGGTGAACAGAAAGATCACTTTTTTCGTTAAGATTTTATTTATTTATTTGAGAGAGAGTGAGTGAGTGAGAGAGACCATGAGAGGGGAGAAGGTCAGAGGGAGAAGCAGACTTCTGCGGAGCTAGGAGCCCGATGCGGGACTCCACGTGGGACCTGATCCCGGGACTCCAGGATCATGACCTGAGTTGAAGGCAGTGGCTTAACCAACTGAGCCACCCAGGCGCCCCAGAAAGATCACTTCTGACCACAAGATTTAGGGATTCTACTAGAGAATTTAACTGCTAAATCACTAAAAACTTCCTATTCTTTTAGAAAATTTCAAAATTAAAGTCATCAGAATTACCTACCACAGGAATAACATTTGCAGCCATATCGGGAAATCGGACAGAACAGGAATGCAACGTTCTCACAAGGAGCTGTCTGTATTTGTCTGTATCTTCATGCTCAGACACATTATTTGTTTTAATCACTTCCTTCTTCAGAACAATAACCAACTACAAAACAAAGTACAAGTAAGTGGGAATTACACCATGTTTGGCCTGACAGCTTTTAACAGTGCTGTCGGGGTTTTGTTTTACCTCCTCAACATTCCTGGAAGAGACAAGATCCAGTGCTAACTGCAGAGTTTTCTTGCGTACTTCTAAGTCTGGTGTGCTTAATACCCTCAGGATATCCATAACCAGATCCTGGGAAAGAACAAGAAATCCAGAATTAACACCAAAATTAAGAGAAAAAAACCTTAACCACAGAATGGAGGGTTCTCACCATCATCACCTTAATTCTTTCATCAATAATAAAATCACTGGTGGTGGAAGAACCAGATACTTCGGGTATCCTACTGTAATATAATATGAAGTATGTAATATCACATATGATGCATTCAAACTGCAAATGTTTACTGTGACTGTATCAAGCTTTAGATCAAACTCATAGTTTATAGAAAATTCAGAAGTCAGAGAACTAAATCGAATGACACCACAGAAAGCAGTCAGATGTATCTACAAGAAGGGGCATCTTACAGGACAATTGGTCTGGTCTCTTCAACAAGCGCATGTCATGAGAAAAATTACTGCTCTAACTAAAACATCAAGGACATAACCAGGTAAGATAGTCATGAATTGGACACGCCAAGCAAAAGGGGTATTTCAGGGACATCTGGGAAAATCTAACTTTGGAGTTGGTATTGGATTATATTAAGAAACTATTAATTTTGTTAAATGAGATGATGTTATTTTCACTCTGCAGGAAATGTGATATTTTAATGGCATATCCTTTAAAAAAACACTATGGTAAAAAACCAAACCAAACCAAAAAAAAAAAAAAAAAACAACATTATGGCAGATGAAGATTTTAAAACACAGCAAAACTAATTTCCAAATGATTTTACTTCTTTAAAACTTTATTTAAAAAAATTTCACTGTTGGGCGCCTGGGTGGCTCAGAGGATTAAGCTCTGTCTTCAGCTCAGGTCATGATCTCAGGGTCCTGGGATCGAGGCCCGTATCGGGCTCTCTGCTCGGCAGGGAGCCTGCTTCCTCTGCTCTCTCTGCCTGCTTCTCTGCCTAGTTTTGATCTCTCTCTGTCAAATAAAGAAATAAAATCTTAAAAAAAAAATTTTCATTGTTAAAAAAGTTCTAAAAATCAACTCCTATCTATATCTTTCACTTGCATTCACCAGTTGCTAATATTCTGCCACATATACTTCATCCCCCTCTTGCTACACCTAAACATTTTAGTGTAAACCTCCCAAGAATAAGGATAAACTCTTATATAACCACAATTATCAAATTCAGAGAACACTGGTAATAACAGTACATTATATATAGTCTTTACTTCTCATTTCTCCCACTGTCCCAATAATGTCTTGTATAGCAAATTTTCTGCTGTTGCTCTGATCCAGAATAATATTGAATTTAGCTGTCATGGGGCTTTATTTTTATAACAATCAGTATTCTCACAGATTACATAGGTATGCTGATAATTCCACAGAATTTCTTTTATTCTCAAACAGTTGGCATATTTTTCAAAAACTATAAATTATATTCAAATTAAAATGAATATATCTCTATTGTTGAGAATACCAAATGTAGGGGTACCTGGGTGGCTCAGTCATTAAGCGTCTGCCTTTGGTTCAAGTCATGATCCCAGAGTCCTGGGATTAAACACCACATCAGGCTCCCTGGTCAGCAGGAAGCGTGTTTCTCCCTCTCTCACTCCCCCTGCTTGTGTTCCCTCTCTAGCTGTTTCTGTCAAATAAATAAAAATCTCAAAAAAAAAAAAATTACTAAATGCAGTACAAATAGAAAAGATGTAACATATTAATTTATGTTAGATTTTTTTTTATGGCAAATTCCCTAAGAGGCTATGGTGATTCAAAAGTTATACAACTCAGGTGACCTAAATTTAAACTGCCCAGTCTCCAAGAATTTAAGTTAACCAAGATAGCAAGGCTTGAGCATTACCTCAATTTGAAAAGGATTTTATCTAGGATTTCTCTTTCAGATAACATTTACCTGTAGTACTCGTTCATGAGCAGGATGCTCTTTTAATTCTATTAATCGATCCAGAACTATGAGCTTTACGTTGTTGTCACTCTCCTTAATAATTAAATCAATGTAACACTGAGCAGCAGCCTATATAAAAAAAAGAAACATTTTAGGAACACATTCATCCATCTTAAACACAGAATCAGGGGTGCCTGGGTGGCTCAGTCGTTGGGCGTCTGCCTTCAGCTCAGGTCATGATCCTGGAGTCCAGGGACCCCACCCTGTATAGGGCTTCCTGCTCAGTGGGAAGCCTGCTTCTCCCTCTCTCACTCCCCCTGCTTGTGTTCCCTCTCTAGCTGTGCTTCTCTCTGTCAAATAAATAAATAAAATCTTTAAACACACACACACACACACACACACACAGAATCTGAAAATAAGGGGAAAAAAAAAAACTCCAAAGAAGCCAAAATACATTCACTACTGCACTAAAAATTTATACATTTGTCCCATAGGAGTGTGTCCCTTTGTTCCCTAAATTCTAATAAATCTCATTATTTTCAAGTTTAAAAAAGTTAAGAAGAATCTCAAGTTAAAAGGACAAAAAGCAGCTTTATAGGCAGAAATACAACAGTCAAAAATTAAGGATTGAAACTAAGGAACAAGGCAGGAAAAAAGCAGACAAAGTATCCTCTGAAATATAGCTATTGAGTATCTTTGAGTTTAGGTATAAAGTCTAACACACCTGCATTACAGTACAGAAAAATCAGGATGACAAATATGACCCTGACTCATTAAAAGCATTAGACAAAGGAGCAAACCTGAAAGAGCTCCCAATGGCCAAAGGTGGAACAGTATGATCAATGAAACAAATAGTAACAATTATAATACACAGAATAAAACACACATATTGATATAAAGAATGAAAGAAGCAGGGAGGGTGAGAAGTAAAGGGATAGCTCTACTTGCAGGACTCCAGTTAATAAACCTATAATGAGGGGCGCCTGGGTGGCTCAGTTGGTTAAGCGACTGCCTTTGGCTCAGGTCATGATCCCGGAGACCAGGATCGAGTCCCACATCGGCTCAGCGGGAAGCCTGCTTCTCCCTCTCTCACTCCCCCTGCTTGTGTTCCCTATCTGGCTGTGTTTCTCTCTGTCAAATAAATAAAATCTTTAAAAAAAAAATAAATGTATAATGAGGGAAATAGAAAATCAACATTAGAATATTACATTAATAACTACTGTATAGAAATGCTAAAATTAGTTGGTAGAAGTTTGAGGAGAAACAGGATATTTGCGGTTTCAAAGTATCTTCCCATGGTATTTACTAATTACAAAAGGAAAAATCATAACTCAATAGTGAAGAAATCTGGCAGGCATCACCTTAACCAACTGACTAAAGTTAACATCACTAATAGTATTCCAACATCATGTACACTTCTTGATACAATACACTGAGAAAGGTTCATCACTTCCATGGTATTCTTCCCCAAAATGCTTAACTATGAGAAAACATTAGGCAAACTCAAATTGAGGGACATTTTAAAAACAAACTCAGTATTCTTCAAAAGTGCTAAGGTCACGAAAAATAAGAAAAGGCCTGAGGAAGTGGCACAGATTGGAGGAGACTAACACATGACAACTAAGTGTAATGTGGGATCCTGGATTGAATGCTGGTACAAAAAAATTAGATTAGGGATAAAATTGGTGGAATTCAAATAACGTCTACAGTTAATAATATTGTCCCAATGGCAATTCCTTAATTTTGACAATTATACAACTGCTATGAAAGACACAAACATTATGGGAAGCTGGTGAAGGATAATGAGAACTTTGTCCTATTTCTACAACTTTTGTTGTTTTGTTGTTCTATAAGTCTAAAATTATTTCAAAATAAAAAGTCAAATTTTTTTTGTTAAATACTGGCAGGTAAAGCAATCAAGTCTCCTATTTATACAAGCTGGCTTAACTATTGATTCTCTGACTATATTAGTGGTCCTCATGCAGTCTTGATACAGTAAATTAAAGAAGAGAAAGCTAACATTCCAGTACTGAATATATGAACTATAATCTTTTTTAGGATCCATCATGTAGGATCCAAAATTCATTATGCCAGATCTAGGTTTTAATGTACTTAAAATATAGGGAGATCTTAAAATGCCGGTATCATTCTCTAGAAACCAGAAATACTAGTATTCTCTTTCTGTCTCTCTTTCTCCCCATGTATATGTATGAAAGCAGGAAAGAAGAAAAAAAAGAGTGGATTATGTAAGGAACCCAATAATTTTACAACGTTCATAAATTGTTATTTCTGTGTCAATGTAATGCCATGTAATCAGAATAAGTTTAGGGTGCCTGGGTGGCTCAGTTGGTTAAGCGACCACCTTCATCTCAGGTCATGATCTTGGAGTCCCGGGATCAAGCCCTGCATCAGGCTCCCTGCTCAGCGGGGAAACCTGCTTCTCCCTCTCTCACTCCCCTTGCTTGTGTTCCCTCTCTAGCTGTGTTTCTTTCTGTCAAATAAATAAATAAAATCTTTAAAAAAAAAAAAAAGGAGTAAGTTTAGCAGTACCACTAAATCATTAAGCGTTGGGGGCACCTGGGTGGCTCAGTCAGTTAAGTGTCTGACTCCTGATTTCGGCTCAGGTCATGATCTTGGGATACTGGGATCATGGGATCAAGCCCTGCTTCTGACTCCACACTTCCAAAGAGTCTGCCTGAGATCTCTCTCTCCCCCCCTCTCCCCTCTCCCTGGCATTCTCTCTTCCCCTCTCTCTCTCTCTCTCTCTCTCTCTCAAGTGAATAAGTCTTTTAAAAAAGAGAACAAAATAAAAAATTATAAAAAATAAATTTTAAGTGCGAAGACAGGGTATCAATCATCTAACAGACACCAAAAGAAATAAGCAGTACCTTGATCGCGGTGGGTGCACTAGAGAGTGTCACTAAGGTTCCAGCAGCTTCATATTTTACAGCTGGGCTAGATGACTGTAATAAGTTATAGATGCAACGAATGAAACGAGCCCTTTCTGATGGATTAGCATGACAGACCTGGAGAAGAAAATATTTAGATTTCAAACGACTTCAGGGACACTTGCTTTCAAACAGATTTTTTTTATGGATGTCATCTCAGATGCTAGTTTTCTTAATTTGAAAGCAAAGAATAGTGATATAAATCCATCTGAAGTTACCAGCCAACAGAAGATGAGACACTGTGACTAGTAATTTCAGGAAAAAAATAGGTTTTACTTCAGATAATTGTTAGAGCTACTCATTCATTCATTTATTCATCACAATATTCTCACTCTTTCACAAAAAAGATTTTCAAATAGTTTATAATAAAAGATATGCATACTATACACAAGTGAAACAGAACAAGAAAATGTAAAGTAACAAAATCAAAGACCAAGTGCATTAATATGGGTACTATGATAAGATTAAATTTGGTCTTAAATTTTGATTCTGAATGTCATGTCAAAAAAGGAAACATGATGGACAGTAATCTCAATAGCTAATAAAAGGAAAATACCCCCCCTTTTTTAAAAAATACCCATTCTAAAAAGCAAGAAAGATAATCCCTTTCTCAAGTACTACCACTTATTTATTTGGAACCATATTCCATACTGTGGAGACACCTAAATTTTCTGCTTTCCTAAATATATTTTAATACCTTTACCTATGAAGCAAATATTCCTCCTTCTTTTTTGAAGTTGGTTTTTATGTCAGCTTTTCTTTCCTCTAACATACATACAGTCAAATTTCTTTTATTCAGGCATAACTCAAAAGCTATTTCCTATTACTATAACCTGGGCCTCTGCTAGACAAAGAAGTCTCTGAATAGCAGAGAATCCCTATTTTGAGCCTCAGCAGCATCTCTAAACCATACAATGAATTAAAAGGAACTATATATTTATAGTTCTGGTTTCATCTTAAACATCAAATCCAAATGACTGGTTCCCTATGTTGAAAGGGGCCCTTTCTTTCAGAATCAAAGACAGCTGTAATCAGTAGTGTCTGCTATAGGTATTATCCTATTTAGTAAAGTCATTGGATGCTATTTACCTTTTATCAGAACATTAAGAAGCAATCAATTCTTTCAAAGAATATATCAAATTTAAATGTTGCCCAAAAAGCACTTCATTTTAAAACCCAAATCTCATCTAGTTTTAGACTTCCTATTGGTATATGGCTGACAATGTCACACTGACATATTCAAAGTCTCGCTATTTTCCTTTACAAACAGGGAACACAAAGTATTTAAAGCTTTTCTGATTTGTTTTTAGATTTCCATAGTCTGGTGTGTACTCAAGCAAAGATTTTGAATTTTTTTCCGAAGCCTGATTCATAATCTATTCAGTTACTGAACAGTACACGATGATTTCTCTGCTACTGTACTGGTCATGCCATGAGTTTTTAATATAATTCTTTAAGGAGGTTTAGAGAAATTGGAAGTGCTTGGAAAACACAATAAACCAAAGGAAAAAGAAAAGAAAAAAAAGGCTTTTATAGACTATGCTATAAAATATTTCTGCTACTAAAACATATTATCCCAGCAATTAAGCAATATTCCAGACAAAGGCAATTTAATCTTGTCTTAAACTCTTAAAAGTGTATTTTACCCATTTTAGTCTTACCTTATAAATTAGTTCAACAATAACCAATTGAAGAATGTCTCCAAATGTTTGAACTTGATCAATGCAAGTACTTAGGTAATCCAAAGCTCGATCCTAACAAAATAAAAATATATTTATCAAATTCCACCTCACTCAATAAAAGGACTTAATCAGTGCAACCTTAAAAAAACATACACAACTGAATATAAAAGAAATGAGGAAATCAGGGCAAAGGAAAATAAGATGAAGGGGAAAAAGTTTAAGACATACATGTAAGAAATAAAGTCCAATACATTTCCTACAAATGGGCCACAACAGGGCACCTGGTGGCTCAGTTGGTTAAGCGCTGCCTTCAGCTCAGGTCATGATCCTGGAGACCCGGGATCGAGGCCCACATCAGGCTCCCCACTTGGTGGGAAGCCTGCTTCTCCCTCTCTCACTCCCCCTGCTTGTGTTCCCTCTCTAGCTATGTTTCTCTCTGTCAAATAAATAAATAAAATCTAAAAAAAAAAAAAAAAAAAAAAAAAAAAAAAAAAAAAAAAAAAAAAAAAAAAAAAAAAAAAAAAAAAAAAAAAAAAAAAAAAAAAAAAAAAAAAAAAAAAAAAAAAAAAAAAAAAAAAAAAAGAAAGAAAGAAAGAAAGAAAGAAAGAAAGAAAGAAAGAAAGAAAAAAGAAAAGAAAAGGGCCACAAATTTGGGGTCTGAATTTTCTAACAGCTAAACTAAGGAGAACACTTTATGTTACATGACTCAGAGTACCCATATAATCAAGAAAAACCAGCTATTTAGGACCATGGTTATTCCTACTTATAAGACTTAAAAAGAAAAATTTCAATGATGCTCATATACTGAATGCTGACATAGAAAACTATGACCTCAACAATATCTCTACAGCAGAAGTATCAGGAAATTTTACTGAACTATTTCTGATCATGCCCCCCATGTAGGTAAACAGCACAACAGCAAATACATAGGTCAATAAAACCTACTGTATAAGAGGACAAAACATCTTGGCCCAAATAAGCAGCTTTCTTGTAATCTTGTTTACAAAGATAAAAGGACAGCATATAGGTTTCAGAGAAATGGATAGATTCCATATCTTTCAGTCTTCCTGCATATTATTTCCCACATTTTGAGAATACCCGACAGCAAAAATTCCAAGATTAGATGTCACCAAAGTATACACAGTCACTGCTAACGCCCCCAGCAGCTGATCCATACACTTCAAGCACCAGCAGAGCCAGATGTAGAGTTGAGACCAACTTAAGAATTTGAAGAACCTAGTAAGGATACATAACTATACTGAAGACCACACTTCTTTCACAGACATGGCTCAGGGTGAACTCCATACAAAGCTACTACTTTTCTGTATTAAGCAATTTTATTTACTTATTTATTTATTTAGAAGATTTTATTTATTTGACAGCGAGAAACACAGCTAGAGAGGGAACACAAGAAGCAGGGGGAGTGAGAAAGGGAGAAGCAGGCCTCCCGCTGAGCAGAGAGCCCAATGTGGGGCTCGATCCCGGGTCTCCAGGATCATGACCTGAGCCAAAGGCAGTCGCCCAACCAACTGAGCCACCTAGGCGCCCAATTTTTTAGATCTATACCAACAGAAGGAAAAACAGATTTAAACCCCAAAATAGAGTGCTATAAAATACAGCCATAATAATTTCAATCTGGAAAAACTGTCAAGTGGCTATTAAGTATCTCTCAGATGTTTACTAAAAATAAAGTATATACATAAGCAACTGTCTGGAGAAAGACTAAGAAAAAAATCTATTTTATGCAAATTAAGTTCAAAAATCTAAAAAAATCCCCAAATATACAAACACTTGTACTATAAACAAAATCATCGACTAAAAACTTGATTAGGCCTATGTAAATGCTTTTAATTCTCATTTGAATACAGTCATTAAAGTATTTTTTTAGACAGTACATCACCTGATCTGCATGAATTAACATCATAAATGCATTCCTTTTGCAGCTTGCATCCTTCTCATTCACCAGAAAATCATGTATCAGTTCAGGAGCATCAGGAATAAGATGTTCAAAATTCCTTGAAATGAAACAGGTAATATTCATATGTAACGAAAACCACTTTGTTATTTTTGTAACTCCCTGGACTTTATCAAGTTAAATCTTCAACTATTAAATTATCAAATTGTATGTTTTCTAGTTCAATAAAAAGCTGACTTCTTTCACATGCTATCTTTCACTGGAATATCTCTAATACTTGTTTTTCATATACTTTAGGAATACGATAGCAATGCTCATGATGACAATTCTCAAGGTACAGAATGATTCTTTTTTTTTTTTTTTTTTTAAAGATTTTATTTATTTGACAGACAGAAACACAGCCAGAAAGGGAACACAAGCAGGGGGAGCGAGAGAGGGAGAAGCAGGCTTCCCGCTGAGCAGGGAGCCCGATGTGGGACTCGATCCTGGGTCTCCGGGATCATGACCTGAGCCGAAGGCAGTCATCCAACAAACTGAGCCACCCAGGCGCCCCCAGAATGATTCTTAAGAATTATCAGGAATAGGGGAGCCTGGGTGGCTCAGTGGGTTAAAGCCCCTGCTTTCGGCTCAGGTCATGATCTCAGGGTCCTGGGATGGAGGCTCACTTGGGCTCTCTGCTCAGCAGGGAGCCTGCTTCCTCCTCTCTCTGCCTACTTGTGATCTCTCCATCAAATAAATAAATAAAAATCTTAAAAAAAAAAAAAAAAAGAATTATCAGGAATAGGGTGCCTGGGTGGCTCAGTGGGTTAAAGCCTCTGCCTTCAGCTCACGTTATGATCTCAGGGTCCTGG
>PITA01028084.1:0-19918 GCA_004023965.1 Spilogale gracilis
AATGTTGTCCTCCTGAGCTTCTGGCGTGCTTTCTGGGGGCGGGGCGTGTCGTTCCCCTTCAGTCCTTCTACCTAGGCTGAGTCTCTGGGCCCCCCTGCTAGAGGCCTGTCTCAATGGCAACCAGACTATCAGGCTGCAATTCTCTGGTAGCGGAGCGTTGTTCTTTTGCGTCTTTTTTCAGCAGTTGAGGAAGTCAAGTTGGAGCAGGATGTCTGTGCCCAGATCTCCCTCCCAGAGCGAGCCTCTACACAGGGAGGGGCTCTTTCCTGCCTCCCAGTTGGCAGTCTGTCACAGCCGGGCTGGTGCAGATGTTGTATTGATTTCTGCCCCCGTCCCCGCTTGTCGTTTCCCTCCCGCACCTCAAAGCCACAACTCCTTTTGGATCGCGCGACTTTGTCTGCGCCCTGGGACCCGCGGCCTCTCTGGTCCCACGAAAGTCTGTAAAAAACATCTTCTCTGGGGGGGTCTACACGCCGCCCACGGTGTGGAGAGAAACGGGAGAGAAGGGCAGAATAGAATCCACTCCCGCTGCTTTCCCGGCAGCTGTGGCGGCTCAGGCGGAGGCAGGCGGCTGTGCTCGCCAGGGCCGGGGCCCGGCGGGATGGAGGCAGGCAGCTGCGCTCGCCAGGGCCAGGGCCCGCTAGAGCAGAGGGAGTCCGGGCAGCGGGAAAATAAAGAAAATAAAAGATTTTAAAAAGTCTCCTTGCCTTGCCCCGGGCTCCGCTGTGTTTAGTTTCTTTCTAGCCCCGATTCAGGCTGTAATCTGCTGTTATTCCTCACTCACAGAGCACTTTCGTTTTGGGGTATTTGTTTTCAATCGTTCAGCTCTGCGGGCTTCCTCCCCCACTCCCCTGTCTCTGGGGGCAAGCTTCCAGACCCTCCAATTTGTTTCTACCTTTTTGCCAATGTTCTTTGTCTCTCGTGGCAATCCAGAAGTGGGAAATACCACATTTCAGGCTGGTTTCATGGGTGTTCATGGTGGTCTTGTAGTGGTTTTTTTGCTGGAATTCAGCTCTCTTCAGGGAACTCCCCGAAATGCGGTCACCTGGCCTTCCGCCATCTTGACCCCCCACATTCAATTTTAATAATATATGGATATTTATCTGTGCTGCAAACTTCAAAATAAAACGCTTAGAGTTTAAGAGTTTAAAATATGTGGCCATCTCTTTCTAAAGGAAACAATATTTGTCTTCTAATAAGAATAACTAAGAAATAAAACACTAACAAAACCTTGTATATTTCTTTTTTAGATATTGCAAATAATGCACATCTAAAGTATAAAGTATAATTATTTTTAAAAATTTCTCATAAGTAAAATGTCTAAATATTCATTACCAGTAGCTGAACTATTTCTCTTGGCTCTCAGTTTTAGTATGGATCAAATGTTTAAGCAGGGGTAGGCAGGAAAATCTTCACAAACATAAGCCTTTATTCGAAATTGTGTAAGGGCATACAATAAAAATTATGACAATACTAAGGACACAATTTATATTTAACAAAATCCAGTCAGGAAAAAATAAAAATAGAAAACAAATATCATTTTTAGGATATATTTGATGATTTGATTTTATTGCATCAAGAAATTTCTCATATTATCCACTCAAAAACAGAGAATGGCATTAATTTTCAGAGGTATCATTTTGAAGGCATCTTAATCAAGATGAAACTTATATTAAATTATTTTATTGGCAGCCAGTATAAATAATTAGTAAAATATTTTTAGCTCTATCGCTTCATCAGCTTTATATGATGTCATAATATCTTGGCCACAGAGCTTAGAGAATGAAGTATCAATATGTTTACAACTGGACTTGTGAACAGGGAGTGAGTGGATATCTTCATACTCCTTAATAACATGGAACACCCAACTCCTTAATAACATGGAACACCCAACTCTATCACGAGCAGCCCTGATACAGAGCCCAACAAAAAACAGTATGGAATGAAACTCATTACATGGATGAAATTCCTCAAATAATTGCTGCATCCTGGTTAGCACACATTGTTGTTCTAAATGCTCAGGTTAAGAATCAGGGTGAACAATCCTGAACAAACCATGAGGATATTCTTCAATGAGAGACATTAGAACGGTCTTTCAGAGAGGGGGCATGGTTTAAATTTGAAGACTGTAACAACAGTACTATATAATAGGAGTGGTGACCAAAAGTGATGGAAGAATTTTGAAACAGGCCTTTAAGAAAAGACACATGTAAACATATGGCATATGATTACGGTTACTTCTCTGTAATTTTCAACTGAATTGTGAGAGTTAAAGAAAAGCACATAAACCAACTGAAATGAAAGTTGTACCCAGCATGAAAGATGGCATGGATATAGTATAATAGTATAAAAGAAAGTTTCTCACACATGGCAAGAAGATGGTGAACATAAGAACAATAACAGAGGTTTATACTACAATAATTATATTGTAGCTATTTTCACATAAAACCAGGTTGATAAGACCCAGATTCTGTGGGAAGATAGATAAATGCTCATATTTTAGTTTAGAACCCACAGTAAAAATACGAATACCTATTGTATTGGTTTTTCGTCTGCTTTTTGCATCACATTGATTTTGTTTCATAGTTTAGAAGGATGTAGCCACATACTATGCTAGTTTTCCATAAATGAAAGAAAGATTTAAAATAATTTCATATATATGTTTAATAATCCACAAATTAAAATTGTCTAAATATCAATAAAACATTCAATTCAATAAAATAATGAAATTTAATGAAAATTAGAGGATGTAGTTGCATCAAATTGTGTATGGAATTTAATTAATGGGATCCAATTGACATCTTTCCTAATTTGTGCTATATTTTTCAGTACTCATAACCTTTGGTGACATAAATGATAGCTCAGATTTTGAGCTTACTGAAAATATTCTAATAAAGATTTGAAATTTTGATAGACTTAAAAAATGTCTTATTTAAATGGTCACTGATAGATTCAGAATCATTTTAATTATTAATTAATTATTTTATTTATTTATTTTTAAAGATTTTATTTACTTATTTGGCAGCGAGAAACACAGCCAGAGAGGAAACAGGAGCAGGGGGAGTGAGAGAGGGAGAAGCAGGTTTCCCGCTGAGCAGGGAGCCCCATGTGGGGCTGTGTTCCAGGACTCTTGGATCATGACCTGAGCCAAAGGCAGATGCTTAACAACTGAGCCACCTTAACAGGTGCCCTAGAATCATTTTAATACTTTATGAACTATCCCTTTTCCTATATCATTATAATTTTCTGTGAAACACCTTAGAAATATTTGAAAAAAAATCAACACCACTGCTGAATTTTATATACACAAAGTAACATTAAATCATGTCTTATCATGCATGTATCAGCTAGACTGCAATTGACAATGACTGTGTAGTTTGCAGATTTCAGAAGTTAGAATATATATTACATCATGTGTAATGTTGGCACTATAAACAAACCAGGGTTTGACTTCATATATATAAAAGACTATAGGAACACTTGAATTATAGAGAATGTTTTTCTGTGATTTCCCTTAAAAGCAGTTTTCCCCATACTTGTTTCTCTTGTCTTTTTAAATATCTCCAGACCATTTCAGTACTAAGTCTGCTAATTAACTGTCAATATAACAAACACTCTTTCCTCTCCTTTCAGGGAGATCACAGTGTGATGACTGAATCCTCAAAGATAATGAGCTAATATGTGTTGAACTACAATTGAAAAGGGAGTAACCAGGAAAGACTTTAAAGTGTGATATTTTTATTTTTTTAATAAAATGTTTAATATCAGGTAAAATATCAGAATACTGCCAGCTAAGAATATTTGAATCAAGACTGGAGCTATAATAAATGTTATAGTTAATAAGAAAATAAGAATAATTAAAACAATAGTATGGATCAGTAATTTTATTTTTTTGAAATCTCTTGACAGTGTTAAAAATGACCAAATATGTAGAGGATTATATGAATTAATTACTTATAATCTTCACTGTAATATTATTTTAATATTTTAGGTCCTTATTTTTTCCTACACAAGGGACAATTTTCATGGTTGATTTATAACTTCAAAAATTGATATGTGTACAAAAACATGCAAATATATGAAAATGAAAAATTTCCACATCAGTATATGTTGATAATCTTCCTTCATCCTGAATGACTACTATTGTTAAATGCTAAAAAAACAATATTGAAGGAAGGATAAGTAATGAACACCTTTTAGTGTTGAATTGGAGTTCCCTTTAAAAAAATATACATGAATTAGATTAAATTGATTAGCACTCAATATGATATCTGGGCTAGAAATACAAATTTGGAAGTATGAGCACATAGATGGTAGAAAAACAAAAGGACATATGAAATTGCCTGCTGATGCTATGTTGAGAAAGAAGAGAAACAGATCACAGATTCCTGAGAGACACCACTTCAGCCTTAGGGATAGACTAAGGAAAGAAAGCCAACAACAGGAATTAAGAAAAAAAAATAAAAAAAACAAAGAACGGTTTTTGCCCCTTCCATTTCTTCAGCAGTGGATATCATCAGCCATCAGGTGTTGGGGTTTCTTCTGTTCAATATCACTAGTATACTGATCCTTCCTTCAGGATGTTCTAATATCTGCAGCTTTATGTACTTCACCAAACCACAAGGTCTCTCCTCCAGTTGTAGTTAGCTTTGATCTCTTCAATCCTAAACTCTACCTGATGCTCATTTCCTGCCTTCTCTGAAAAAATGCACGCTGTTGTTATATCCTACACATCTACTATTTATAATTTCCACTATGTAAGGCAGAATTTATGGCCACTACCTAAAAGAGAAATTGGCAACAATTACAAATAGAATACTTGCTAGTCTTAGTAAATGTGATACTGAACTCACCTTGTTTTACTAAATGGAACTGGTTGAGACAGTCTTTCATAAGGAGAAAACATACATCCTTGGGAATTAAGATAGGCAGGAGGAGTATAACAGAATAGCACACATGGATTTCAGGTGTCAGACAAAAATCAATGAGGTCACCAGCTCACAGACATAAGGACATGGCCCCTTTTAGTTGTATAATTTCAGAGCAAAATGTTCAAATCAATACCTTATATCACTGGAGATAGCGCAATCTTTTCTGATGTAGAATATAAACTGATTTTTTCATAGGTGGGAGAACATTATTGATCAAATATTAATTTAAATATTGAGTACATCAGAATCCCCCAAATACTGTGTGATATATATATCACCTAAGTAGGAAAATCTATTGAAGGAATTCATTAATTTATCTAAGAAAAAGTATCAAACTTGTTCTTATTCACTAGTCACTAAAGATAAGAAAATTCAATTCATAACTCATTTCATCATAAAACTTGCAGTCTAGATGTCGAGACAAATAAACGCAATATCATGTTGTTTTGTGTATGTACAAAATGCTGATAGCACATAGGAAAATCTCTCTTAATTAGAAAAATAGACATTTTATCTGAAGTTTAAAACTAAAAGTACCTAATCATGGAATGTGGTCCACGTAGTCTTCATCAATGCCCCTTGCTGACTTGCTATTCCCTTCAGTGTCTATTATCAGACATACTGGAACTTACTTTCAAGTATAAGTCTTGACTTTGAAAGTAGAGTAGATGGATTTCTAGTAGTAACATAATATTTGGTTTTTTAAAACATTTTATGTCTATATTTAACAGAGACTTAATCCTTACAGGAAGTCATTATTACATATTACATTTATTGGGCAGGTTCATTAGGATGTCAGAAAGGGAGGAGGCAGAATTATATTCATCTTGCCCGCTTCACATTTGGGAGACTCCAGGGAAGAAACTGAGAGTTTCCATATAATGAAAATTGAACATCAGATACAACTCAAATTCAAATAAAATAAAATAAGATAAAATAAGATAATAAAATAAAATATAAAATAAAATAATAAAATAAATAAAATAATAAAATAAATAAAATAAAATAAAATAAAATAAAATAAAATAAAATAAAATAAAATAAAATAAAATAAAATAAAATATAAAATAAAAATGGTGCAGTGCAACCGAGAATAAAATGTTAACCTAAGAAAATCTCTAATTTGACTTGGGCCATTTTCTCAGTTTCCCAGCCAAATATTTGTTCTCCTTTTTCTTTCTCTCACATAAGAGGAAATAAATCAAGAGGGAGTTCATCAAAAATTCTCATATTTGCTTTTCCTTTAAACTTAGTTATTTCCTCCTTGTTTGCTTGATTCTTTTTAACATCTAGTGAACTTACATAATATATGTTATATCAGCACAACCACTGCCTACAAATAATGCTACTACTATTCTTCATTCTCTTCACATTTACTCTTCACAGATTAGCCTCAAAATAGAGGTAGAAGCATGGAAATAAATCCTTTTAGAACTGTATTTAACCCAGGCAGAAGTTCATACTACCACGTTAGTTCCACCATACCATTATTTTACATATCTAAATGATGAGCTCTCACTAGAGACAGAGAATGATTGGTATATCAAAACCAATAGCAGAAATGAAAATTAATTGGTAATATATATTTATTTTCAGTTATAGAATCACATCATATTAGAACTTAGTTGCTTCATAATTACACATATGTACTTATATCATTGAGGGAGTGTAGGATCTATGCTAGATTTTATGATATGTGCTGGATATTGGAAACAACTGGACAGTCTTATTGAGTAAGGATGATCCTTCAGTCCCCCTGATTAAATTGATCTTCACTAATTAAATTAATTTTCAAAATCTCTTAAGGCTATTCAGCAAAGATTCAGAAACAGTAACCAAAATTATGTAAAACACAGCTCTTATCATACTGGTTAAGCAATGTATATACAGATATATAAATTAAGGAAGTATGGGAAAATCACTGATAGTATTTTATGGTGATATTTTGCCAGATAACTCCTACATATCCAAGTCTTGTTCTCAACAACTCAACCTATTTCAAGGTACTAAAGAAACACGTATGACCAGAAAAAGAGAACAACAAAAATTTACCCTTTTATTATCTGGGTTTTAGAAAACTAAGCCAAAGTAAGTGAGAAAAAATAAATAATAATAATAAAATTTTAAATTGAAAAATGAAGAAAAACATAACACTAATATCAAGTTCTTTAAAAAGATCAAATAATTTGATAAACATTTAACAAGAAAGAAAATAAAAATTCCAATACTAGAAATGAAAGGGAATATAACTGGATCCTATAGACAAAATACATTAAGATTGATTTTTAAAAGATAATTTGTCTATTTCTGTAGATAAAAGATAATAAGAACATATTATGAACTACATGTACAGAAATACAACAAATTTGCTTAACTTAATTAATTTTCCCCCAAAATACATATTTATAGACACAGCTAAGATAAAAAATTAACACATATATACTTACATACTTATACATTATGAAGAAGTTTAGTTGAGTTAAAAATATTTTGGAAAAAAAGGAATCTGGTCAATAATGCTTTCAGTGGCAAATTCTGATAAATTTATTTTTTATTTGATATATATTATATTAGTTTCAGATGTACAGCATAAAGATTGAATATTTGTATACATTGCAAAATAACACCACAATAAGTACAGTTAACATCTGTCACCAACATAGTTACAAAAATAATTTTTTTCTTGTGATGAAAACTTCTCCACTAACTTTCAAACATGTAAATGATATATTATTAACTTATTTACCATGCTGTACATTACATATCCATGACTTATTTTATAACTGGAAATTTGTACCTGTTAACCATCTTCACCATTTCACCCACTCTCTTATATCCCTCACCATGCCCACACCCCTGCCTCTGGCAACCACCAATTTAGTCTCTTTATTCATGAGTTTGCCTTTTGTTTTTAGATTACAGATTATAGATTTTTTGTATTTACATTTTCTTTACCCATTTATCTATCCATGGACACAGGCTGTTTTCATATCTTAGCTACTGTAAATAATGAAAAGAACATGGGAGTGCATATGCATTTTCAACTTAGTGTTTTCATTTTCTTTAGATAAATAATCAGAAGCGCAATTGCTGGATCATAGGGTAGTTCTATTTTTAATTTTTTAAGGAACCTCCATACTGTTTTCCATTGTGACTGCGCTGATTTACATTCCCACCAAGAGTGCACAAGTGTTCCTTATTCTCCACATCCTCACCAACACTTACTATTTGTCTTTTTGATAATAGCTATTCTAACAAGTGTGAAGTGATATCCCTGATGATTAGTGATGTTGAGCATTTTTTCATATTGGCCACCTGTATGTCTTTGGAAAAATGTCTATTCAGAACTTCAGCCAATTTTTTTAATTGATGTGTTTGATTTTTGCAATTGATTTGTATGCATTTTTTCCATATTTTGAATATTAAACCCTTATCAGATATATGATTTGAAAATATTATCTCCTATACAGAAGTTGCTTTTCCATTTTGTTGGTGGTTTCCTTTGTTATGCAGAGCTTTTTAGTTTGATGCAGTCCCATTTAATTTTTTGCTTTTGTTGCATTTGTTTTTGGTATTAGATTTAAAAAATCAATGGAGCTTACCAACTATGATTTCTTTGAGGAGTTTTATGATTTTAGATCTTACATTCCAGTTTTTCATTCATTTTGAGTAAATTTTTGTATATGGCACAAGATAGTACTTTATTTTTCCCAATACCATTTATTAAAAAGACTGTCCTTTTCCCATTGAATATTCTTGGTTTCTTTGTCATAAATTAATTGATCATATGTGCATGGGTTTATTTCTGGATTCTATTCTGTTCTGTTGATCTATGCATCTGTTTTTATGCCAATACCATATTGTTTTAATTACTATTACTTTGTAATATAGTTTGAAATCAGAGAACATGATGCCTCTACCTTTCTCAAGATTCCCTTGGCTAATTGGGGTCTTTTGTGAGTCTATACAAATTTTAGAATTGTTTTGTTTCTGTGAAAAACACCATTGAAATTTTGATAAGTATTGCATTTAATTTGTACATTGCTTTGGGTAGTATGGACATTTCAATAATATTAATTCTTCCAATCTATGAGCATGGAATGACTTTCCATTTATTTGTATCTTCTTCAATTTCTTTCATTAGTTATCGTTTTCAGTGTACAGGTCTTTCATCTAATTGGTTAAATTTATTTCAAGGTATTTTATTGTTTTTGATACAATTATAATGTGATTGTTTTCTTAATTTCTCTTTCACATAGTCCATTGTTACTATATAGAAATGTAACAGATTTCTGAATATTGGGTTTGGATCCTGAAACTTTACTGAATTAATTTATTAGTTCTAACAGTTTTTGGTGGTTTGGAGGTTTTCTATATATAATATAATCTGCATAGAGTGACAGTTTTAAACTTCCATTCCAATGTGGATGCCTTTAATTTCTTTTTCTTTCCCAACTGCTCTGGCTAAGACTTACAACACAATGCTGAATAAAAATAGTAAGGTGTGTAGTCTTGTCTTGTTCCTGAAATTTGAGGGAAAGCTTTCAGCTTTTAATATGGTATTACCTATGAACTTGCCATATATGGCTTTTATGATATTGAGGTATATTGCTTCTGTACCCTTTTTGTTGAGAGTTTTTATCATAAATAGATGTGGAACTTTGTTAAATGTTCTCTATGTATCTATTGAGATGATCATATGGTTTTTATCCTCCATTTGGTTAATGTGTTATATCATTGATTGTTTTGTGGATGTTGAATGATTCTTGTATCACTGGAATAAATGTCATTTGATCATGGTGTATGGTCCCCTTAATATATTTTTGAATTTGATGTGCTAATATTTTGTTGAATATTTTTGTGTTTATATTCATTAGGGATATTTGTCTGTAATATTCTTTTCTGGTGGTGTCCTTTCTTGGTTTCATTATCAGGGTAATATTGGCCTTGTAAAATGAGTTTAGAAGTGTTACTTCCTCTTATATTTTTTGGAAGAGTTTTGGAAGGAGTAGTATATTCTTAGAATGCTTGATAGAACTCACCAGTAAAGCCAACTTCTTTGTTGGGAAGTTTTTGATTACTTATTCAATCTCCTTATTAGTAATTGTTCTGTTCAGATTTTCTTTTTTTCTTGATTCAGTCTTGATAGGCTGTATGTTGCTGGGACTTTATTTATTTTCTCCAAATTGTCAAATTTGTTGGTTTATAATTATAGGAATCTCTATGATCCTCTGTATTGCTGTGGTATCTGTTGTAATGTCTCCTTTTTAATTTCTAATTTTATTTATTTGGGTACTCTCTCTCTCTTCGTGAGTTTAGCTAATGGTTGATCAACTTTATCTTTTCAGAGAATAAACTCTTAATTTCAGTACATTTTTTCTATTGTCTTTTCAGTTTCTATTTCATTTATTCTGCTCTGATATTTGCTATTTTCTTTCTTTGACTTTGGGCTTTTCATTTTCTAGTCCCTGAGGTATAAAATTAGGTTGTTTATTTGAGATTTCTCTCATTTCTTGATGTAGGCATTTATCACTATAAAATTCTTTCTTAGAACTGCTTTTGCTTCATCCTGTAAGTTTTGACACGCTGAATTTCCATTTTCATTTTTCTCAAGTTATTTTTCTATTTCTTTCTTGATTTCCTCTCTGACCCATCAGTTGGTTACTAGAATATTGTTTAATCTACACATATTTGTGGATTTGTGGACTCTAGGTTTCTTCCTATAACTAATGTTTACTTCCATATCTTTGTGGTCAGAGAATATATTTGATATGACTTCAGTCTACTTAAACATATTCAGATTTGTTTTGTGGCTTAACAAGTGACCTATATCCTGGAAATGTTCTATGTACACTTGAAAAAACTATATATTCTTATTTATTTTGGATACAATGTTCTGTAGATATTTTTTAAGTCCACCAAGTTCAATGTGTCATTTAAAGTCAATGTCTTTGGGGTGCCTGGGTGGCTCAGTGGGTTAAGTGACTGCCTTTGGCCCAGGTCATGAACCCAGAGACCAGGGATCAAGTCCCACATCAGGCTCCCTGCTCGGCAGGAAGCCTGCTTCTCCCTCTCTCACTCCCCATGCTTGTGTTCCCTCTCTGCCTGTGTTTCTCTCTGTCAAATAAATAAAATCTTAAAAAAATTAAAAAAAAAATAAAGTCAGTGTCTCTATATTGATTTCCTGTCTGTTTGATCTGTTATTAGAAGTAGAATATTAATGTACCTACTACTATTATATTACTAATTCTGTTAATATTTGCTTTATATATATCTTCTTATGGTATTGACCTTTTTATCATTATGTAAATGCCCTTCTTTGACTCTTATTACAGTCTTTGTCCTAAAGTTTATTTTGTCTGTTATTAAGTATATGTAGCAGGGATGCCTTTTCTCTGCATCCCTGCTTAACCAATTGAGCCACCAGGTGACCCTAAAAATAGCTATCTGATTAATGATTTCCACTACAGGAATAAAGGCAGGTCACATTGGTAAAGGAGATAAACACATAAATGAATGTAATATATTAGAAAAAATGTAAATATACCCATAGAAATATAGCTAACTTTTGATAATAATGTGAAGGTATTCTAATAGAGAAAGAAAAATCTTTTCAATAAATGATTTAAATAACTGGACATAAATATTCAAAAATAAACTGACTTAATCTGTATATAAAATGTATATAAAAATTAACTCAATGGATCATCCATGTCAATTTATAAAGTAAATTACATCCATGTAAATATATAAAGTAAAACAATAACATTTTAGAATAAACTATGAAAAAGATATGCATGATTTTTCATAAATATCAAAGCCACAAACTATGAAGGAAAAAAAATCTTAATAAGTTAATTTGAAGATGTTATAAAAATTTTATTCTCCTAAAGACAATGTTAAAAAATGAAAAGTCAAGAAACAATTTTTTCCAAAAAAATCTGAAAAAATTATATACAGAATGTAAAAGATCCTCAAAAGTTAATAGAAAGAAAAAATTAAAAGGGTGAGTAGCATCAATGAACCTGACAGACTGAGGCCCTCCATAAATTCTCTCCTATGGTAAAAATTGTCAGAATGAGGGGGACCTGGGTAGCTCAGTTGGTTAAGCAACTGCCTTCAGCTCAGGTCATGATCCTTGAGACCTGGGGATCGAGCCCCATATCGGGCTCCCTGCTTGGCGGGAAGCCTGCTTCTCCCTCTCTCACTCCCCCTGCTTGTGTTCCCTCTCTGGCTGTGTTTCTCTCTGTCAAATAAATAAATAAAATCTTAAAAAGAAAATTGTCAGAATGATCTTTTTCAAAACTTTGGAAAGTAACCAAAGATTTGCAGCAATCTGAAGAATGTTTATAGAAAAAAAAAGTCTGTATTCTATGACCCTAAAGCAATAAAAGTAGAAACAAATAATCTTCCAGACCCTAAAACTACATAGAAAAAGTGAATTTTAAGTAGTTTTTATCCTGACAGAAATTAAAAATAACAGACAATATCAGGGAACTACAAATCAAAATCACAGTGAGATATTACCTTACACCAGTCAGAATGGCTAAAATTAACAAGTCAAGAAAACGGATATTGGCGAGGATGTGGAGAAAAGAAAACACTGTTGGTGGGAATGCAAGCTGGTGCAGCTACTCTAGAAAATGGCATGGATATTCCTCAAATGTTAAAAATAGAGCTATTCTATGACCCAGCAATCACACTACTGGGTATTTACCCTAACAATACAAATGTAGTGATCCGAAGGGGCACATGCACCTGAATGTTTATAGCAGCAATGTTCACAGTAGACAAAGTATGGAAAGAACCTAGATGTCCCTCAAGAGAAGAATGGATAAAGAAGATATGGTGTATATAGACAATGGACTACTATGCAGCCATCAAAAGAATGAAATCCTACCATTTGCAACAATGTGGATGGAACTGGAGAGTATTATGCTGAGCAAAATAAGTCAATCAGAGAAAGATTATCATATGATCTCTCTGATATGAGGAATTTGAGAGGCAGGGTAGGGGGTCATGGTGGGTAGGGAGGGAAAAAATGAAACAAGATGGGACTGGGGAAGGAGGGAAACTGTAAGAGACCCTTAATCTCAGAAAACAAATAGGGTTGCTGGGGGTGGGGGGAATAAATAGGGTGCCTGGGTTATGGGATAAAATATACTAATAATGTTAAAGTAATAAAAGTGGATAATTCATGCAGCAAAACCCATGAGATGTTCTAGAATTATATGAAGTATTGAAGAATAATGAAAATAAGCTAAACATATAACAATTTTGCAAAAATTATAAAACAAGAACAAATGAAAAACAAGATAGAAAAATAAAGATTAATGTAGAAAGAAATATATTAGTAGGAAGAATAAATATGAGTTGAAATATTTAAATACTGCTCGTCCTCCACAAATAAAAGTGAGTAGGAAATTTTAAAAATTCACCATAGTAAAATTATAAGGATGATTTAGTAAAAATTATAAATCAAAAATTTTAATTCATAACTATATTCTAGTATATTGAAAAATCATTATGAAATTAACTACATGATTATACATTTAAAATGGGAACAAAAATATTTTAATATAAATATAACTAAACCTAGAATTAATTGTTCCTAAAGCTTCTTACTACTTTTGTTTCCTTAGACACATTTTTTTCTATATACTTAAGGATGAGTTACAAATCATACAAAGAGGTTTAAAGTCAATGAATTAGTCTTATGAAATTATTAAAACATTGATATCCAAACTTGACATTTATTGTACAAAAATATTCTACAAAAGTTCTTTTTCCAAACTACTAACAGCAATCATTTTGAAGTATTTACTATGTATCATTCACTGCATTAAGACTTTTATTCATATTAATTCCTTTAATTTTCATATTTGGCCTCTGATAATAGATATTATTCTTATTCACATTTTATAGATGAGGCATTTGAATTATAGGAAAGTGAAGTTACTCATAGCCATAAAGTGAGTAACTGGATTATGAACCCAGAAAAATATGTTTTCAGAATTCTTACTTTTACCAACTATGATTGTAATTTTATGTGTGAACCTGGCTAGGTTACAGTATCCAGATATTTGGTTAAACATTATTCTAGATATTTCAGTGAAAGTAATTTTTAGACAGGATTAACACTTAAATCAATAGACTGAGTAGAGCAGATTATCCTCCATAATGCGGGTGGACCTTGTCTAATCTAAGACTTTACCAGAAAAAAATGACCTCCCTGGAAGAGGAGGAAATTTTTCCAGAAGACTGTCTTTGGGACTTGAACTGGAAACTCCTCCCTGGTCTCCAATCCACTGGCTTACCTCAAGATTCTTAACATGCCAAGCTTCCACAATTGTGTGAGAAAATTTCTTAAAATATCAGCCAATCATCTCTCTGTCCCCCCGACCCCTCCCTGTTTCCTTTTCATTACTGTAGGCCAGGGCTGATGTATAATATACTGCTATAAAATATGACTCCCTATTACCGTGGGAATGAGAGGATTTCTTCAGCTCAGACTATGTGGTAACACTTAACTGTTAAAGGAATGGCAGACATGACGGATAGCAAGGTCAGAATATCTACCAGGGGAACCCGTCCTACAGGGATTTGTGGCAATTTGAAATAAACCATCATTCTTCAGGAGACAAGAAAAATATGGACCCCATATAACAATTGTTTTGCATTATCATGATGAAATGCAGCTACTGAAATAAAATCAAGACAAGGAGGAATATGTCTGCACCTTAAGAAACTTACTGATGTGCTTGTGTTGACATGTAAAACTAGAAAAGATCAAGACCTCTAGCTATGTCAGTTGACAATTATAAAGCACTATCCCACCCCCACCTTCTAGATATAAACCACTTCTGAGACCTAGAGCTTATTGATTTAATGGAAGGCTGGGTCTCCTTAAAGAAGCCCCTATAAAACCACAGGAAGTATGCATCACAGTGGTCAATAATTTTTCTCCACAGGAACCTACCACCGTTTTTCATAGTAACTAAATACTAGAAAGGTCGAATCTTTAGAGGGCCATTGGATGAAGAGCGTGAAGTGACACTGAACTGATATCAGGGATTCAGAATGCATCAGTCCTCCTTATCCCTTTGCTCCCTGTTTAGAGTGATGACTCAAATATCAGTCTGAGTCCATCACACCATTTTTTCAAAAGCTCTGTGAATCTAGGGTATTTCTATGATTTCTGAATGCTCTATCAAAATGGATACACTTAGGCACTCTCAGAATCCTCCTTTTGGGGTGCCTGGGTGGCTCAGTGGGTTAAAGCCTCTGCCTTCGGCTCAGGTCATGATCTCACGGTCCTGGGATCGAGGCCCGCGTCAGGCGCTCTGTTCAGCGGGGAACTTGCTTCCTCCTCTCTCTCTGCCTGCCTCTCTGCCTACTTGTGATCTCTCTCTCTGTCAAATAAATAAATAAAATCTTAAAAAAAAAAAAAAAAAAGAACCTCCTTTTGGTTTCTTAACTTGTGGATTTCAGAGTCATTATGGTAGGAAAGGTTCAATAGAAGCCCATGATACCTCTGATGCCCACTCAAAATCCCCAACTGTCCCAACAGCAACACCAATTAGAATGGCATAGTGTAGTACAAACTTCCTAGACTTAAAGGATGTAAGGATGGTAGTCTCTGTCATATCCCTCACTGAATTCAATACTTTTGTCCCTGCAAAAGCAGATAGATCACACAAGCAGAGGAGTCTATTTTTAATCTTGACTATGTGATAGTCCCAGCTCTAGTGAATTTAATATCTTTATTAAAACATAACCCACAAACTTGAGCATTTGCCAAATGGCGACTGATATATGTTCCTGTCAACCTCAGTCCAGAAGGGGAATCAGAAGCCATTTAGGCTCCCTTGGGACAGAGAGAAATACACATACACTTAGTCTCAGAACTATGTTAATTTTTCTTTTCTCTGTCATGGTACAGTTTGAGGGCTATATCCTGCAGACAATGTACAGAACATTCATTCCTCCATACTAATAACATCTGAATCAACTTTGGAGCTCTGAGTGGGCCAAGAGCAAGGAGAAGCCTGTATTAATTTCAAACTACATACTAAGTAGTAGTGTCACTTGAGTCATATGGTTCTATAGATGCCATGATACTAGATAAATCTAGGGAAAAAAGGTACCATGTGGAATTTGTGGCCAATCTAGTAGAACTTGCAACTTAGACTTCTGTGATTCTTAAGCAATGCTATGTTATGTGCAACAGAGGATTATTCTTCAATTGAAATATAGTTTTGTGGATCTATCAAGAGACTCTATGTCCCTGGCATTAACCTCAAGACATTAGGTAACAGAGAGGGTTTGGGGATGCTTATCATGAAAGCATATTTTCCAACACACCAGATAATAAGTTTGAGTGACTCAACACCAATTTTTTATATAACAGAAATGATGTCCTTGGGTAAAGCACAGGCAATTAAAAAGAGCAAAATTGTATTACATAAATAGGTGTCCTAGACCCACTTGCTACCTATCACTATTATATTGGTGTTTATCCCTCTCATTTTACAGGTAGTTGCCTAAGACCAGATATCAAAGAAAGAAAAAATATCAGTTCCATTTAATGGCTAGCTAGCTCAGTATATTGCTGTGAGCTAAATACGACTATTTGAACATTACTGGCCCAGAATCAAGGGACAGAAGTTATAACAGCACCTCTCAATGACACCCTAGAGAATTTATCCTTTACATTTTCAACTCTGTTAAAAAATTTCCTTTTTAATTTCTTGGTTTTTGACTTCCTGGAGAAGACTTTTTCTACCTGGAAATACAGTAAGGGTTCAACTAAACCTATGTCTGTTGTCTGGTCACTTTGGGCTATTTGTGCCAGGCAAAAAAGTTGTTTCTACCTTAGTAGGGACAGCTGACTTTCATTATCATGATGAAATATAGCTACTGTGATAAAATAAAAACAAGAAATATGTCTGCACCTTAAGAAACTTACTGATGTGCTTCTATATCATCTATGCTTCCATATATGGAGCTCACCATAAAGAAAAAAATTATAGGAACAATGAACTGACAACAGCACAGTTCTCTTAGAGATAAAGTTAAGAATTGAATGGTCTACTGAATTCTCACCCAGGAATTTCATTTTAACACCATCTTTAC
The DNA here is from genome assembly GCA_004023965.1 of Spilogale gracilis. Taxonomy (NCBI): domain Eukaryota; kingdom Metazoa; phylum Chordata; class Mammalia; order Carnivora; family Mephitidae; genus Spilogale; species Spilogale gracilis. The sequence goes on from PITA01028084.1 coordinate 17,067, forward strand.
ACATTAAAAACTAAAATGAAATCTCTTGAAGTTAAGATATATAAGAGATACAGAGTATTTGAAGACTATTCTAGGATTGGGGATTATTATGTACACACATAAGGAAAATTTGAAGTAAGATCAATAGTCCATTTGAACTTGTATAGAGTAAATAGTTTAAACAAATTTAAAATGAATTGGCAAATCAGACAGATTCAATTTTCCAGATAGTCAACAAACTCAAGTAGCACTCTTCATGTTGTATAGCTTTCTTAGGTATAAATGTGATTAATATATATAATACCAAGTCAGTTAGGGCTCATTTAATTATTACCTTTTGTCAAATACAGTGAAAAATATTTTCCTTAGAATAACATTTGAAAAATTTAAGTTTCCTAAACTATTTTGTTTATAAAAGATCCAAACATAAATTTCTGTTCTAACATGTAAATGGTGTGGAAGTAGCGCACTCAGCCTCACGATAAGATAAAACCAAACAAGTTGCAAAACAACCTCATAAAGATTCATCAGAGAATCGAGGCTACAAGGTAAGCTGCTGCCTCCAAAACTGAAGAGAGAGGCGGATGTAGAGAATTACAGAGAATAACTTATGGGTAGCAGAAGCCACTCTTGGTGCCAGTATACAGCAGGTAAACTTACAGTGTGCTTGAAGAACTGCTGGCAGCTCAGTAGGGAATACCTTGAAAGTTAAAATCTTTGGGAAGCTCAGTGTTAGGAGGGCCCCTACACTTTCACGAACTTCACCTCCAGGATTCCCACTAGCTTCTTCTCACTGTGAAGAATGAAGGGAAAATCCCTTAGTGCTTCCTAAATACTGTCTTGATGACCATAGTTTTATGATAATATTTGAAATTGGGTAGTCTGAGACTCATATTTATTTTTCTTTTTTGAAAAATGGTTTGGGCTATGGAAAAATAGTTATGGAAATTCAAGGTCCTTTGACATTCTATGTACATAATTAGAATCAGCTTATAAATATATCCAAAGTGTATGGTAAAGTTTTGATTGAAATTCCATTGCATTTATAAATAAAAATGGGGAGATTAACACATCAGCAATACTGAGTCAAAGGTTTTTCCTCTATTTAACTAGGTGTCATATTTATTTCTTAATATTTGGAATTTTATTTTTTTTATTTTTTCCGATTTTGAGATATAATTATATAATTGCCTGATACCATTGCATAAAGTTTAAAGTGTATAACAAATGATTATATAAATATATATAGTAAAATGGTTACCAAAATAAGTTTAGTTAGCATTCATTACTTCAACACTTATAATTTTTTCTTCTAAGGTATACTCTTAGCAATTTTTAAATATACAACACGGTATTTTTATCTATACCTGTCATATTGTACATCATATTTCCAAAACTTCTTAATCTTATTGGAAGTTGTATTTTTTGACCACTTTCACTCATATCCCCTACCATTCATCCCCCACTTCTGGCAACCACCATCTTGATCTGTTTCTATGAGTTTTTTTAGATCCCACATATAAGTGAGATCATATAATATTTGTTTTTCTGTCTGGTTTATTCAGTTAGCATGATGCCTTTGAGGTTCATTCATGTTGTCAAAAAAGGCAGCATTTCCATTCTTAAATGGCTGAATAGTATACACATATAAATGTATATTTATAATTGCATATAATATATATGATATAACATATGATATATACATGTATATCATATATATGATATATAATATTTTGTAACACTTTCTCTATCCATTTGTCTACTGACAGATTAAATATTTGCTCTATTCTTTTTTTTTTATGGAAAGACTGCAACACTTCTTTTTTTAAAAATTTTATTTATTTATTTGACAGAGAGAGAGAGATCACAGGTAGGTAGAGAGGCAGGCAGAGAGAGAGGAGGAAGCACACTTCTCACTGAGCAGAGAGCCCGACTCAGGCCTGGATCCCAGGACCCTGAGGTCATGACCCGAGCCAAAGGAAGAGGCTTAACCCACTGAGCCACCCAGGCATCCCTGCTAGCAACACTTCTACCAGACCTCTAAAATCATGGTGAAAAATCAAAGTTTATATATATACATTTTAATTCGTTTGTATATTAAGACTGAAACATTGATATAGCTTATCAGACATATATAATGGATTCAATAAACATTGTCTATTAAGACAATTGTTGAGCTAAACACAGCTAAGCCCGGGGCAAGGCAAGACTTTTTAAAATCTTTTATTTTCTTTCTTTTCCCGCTGCCCGGACTCCCTCCCCCCCGCCGGTGCCGCCCCGGCGCGCGCGCAGCCACCCGGGCCTCCGTCCGGGCGGGCCCCGGGGGGCCCCGGCCCCCGGCCCCCGGCCCCCGGCCCCGGCACACGCGCAGCCGCCCGGGCCTCCGCCCCGGCGGGCCCCGGCCCCGGCCCCGGCCCCAGCGCTCGCGCAGCCGCCCGGACCTCTGCCCCGGCAGGCCCCGGCCCCAGCCCCGGCGCGCGCCCAGCCGCCCAGGCCTGCCTCCGCCTGAGCCGCCACAGCTGCCGGAAAAGCAGCGGGAGTGGATTCTATCCTGCCCTTCTCTCCTGTTTCTCTCCACACCGTGGGCTGCGTGTAGACCCCCCCAGGGGAAGACGTTTTTTACAGACTTTTGTGGGACCAGAGAGGCCCCAGGTCCCTGGGGGCAGACAAAGTTGCCCGATCCAAAAGGAGTTGTGGCTTAGAGGTGCAGGAGTGAAGCGACAAGTGGGGGCGGGGGCAGAAATCAATACAACGTCTGCACCAGCCCGGCTGTGACAGACTGCCAACCGGGAGGCTGGAAAGAGCCCCTCCCTGTGTAGCGGCTCCCTCTGGGAGGCAGGTCTGGGCACAGACATCCTGCTCCGACTTGACTT